>JAMKCH010001433.1:0-154674 GCA_023653785.1 Ophioderma brevispina
TATTGAAATATAAGCATGTACAAATCACCGTTTGTTTTCATTTTAAGTTATTTCTGTAACCAAATAAATGGTAGGGAATCTACTGAGTGTCTAATCTATATGAAATCACTACATATCACAGAAAATATGGATGACTTGAAATCTCTCGTTGCACCTTTAAATATTTGGAGGCTGCATTTTAACTGGTCATTGAAAGGAATATATGATGAAATTAACCAATAAGAAATGCTGTAATGAAAGGCAGGTAGTGTTCATGGAGTTGAAAAAATCATTACAGGAAAATGAGCTGCAATTCTGCCAACAAATGATCGTATATTAAAGACACTATCGTGATTCATCCGAAAGAGTCAAAATATTTGAAATTTGCAGGATTAGCTTAAATGAAGGATAAGTCTGTAGAATACTCAAGTTACTTTTTCCAAATGAAAAATTGACAGAAAAGAAAGACAGCAATTTTCAAAAGATACAAATCTCCATTCAATTATGGAAGCGGGGTAGTTAAAGCAGCCATATGGCCACCCAAGTTTCGAGCGACTTTTTAAAGGTAAATTTCGTGATTTTAGCACCTTCTGTATTCATGGCTCACTAGATATTCTTGAGAAAAGCTTAATTACAAAAACTTTAGTTGATTCCGATCTTGCGATATTGTTTTATGGGCAATTTCTTTTTTCCTACGGTCCCAACGGCCACTGTGCTGTAATTTCTGTCCGTTTACAGACAGAAAATACAAAATTGCGAATTTCTTACAGATACGACTGAATTTGCACATAATATTTGTTACTCATGGATTACTAAGGCTAACGGTTCAGATGATATTACAATCTCAACTTTTTAGGCAAGTCGGAGGACGAGGTTGTGGATCACGAAATGCCCCTTTAAGGTTTTTATGTATACACTGAGCTCAATTTTGATGTATTTGTATGTTTTGTCTGACCCACATTTGGTTGGCCACCTCACAATTTGCACACTTGCTATCGTCCTGGTGAAAATGAAAAACAAGTTCTATACTTCGCACAAACAAACCTACTCTACTGAAGCTGTATAAAAGTTGAATGTATGCGTAAATCGATTCTAGTCACCGACGTATGGCACTTCGCGCCTGTGTAGTACATTCCTATTTATGCAAATAACTCGGCTATTTATAAAGCTCGATCAAGCCACGACTGGCTGACCTAAGTTTAAATGAACCGCGTTGCAGTATACACACAACCGAATGCAGTAAATCTGTGTGTGTACATTGTATGTGTCATGCAAAACATGCTTGACATCATGTCACCCCTATAGATGAGACAGTGTGTTCAGAATTGACCAAGTGACACCGACACAAATATTACATCTCACTAGTCACATTATATCGTGCATAATATGCAATTATTTAGGAGTACTTTTTCAACTAGTAACCCAAAAGCAAACATATTCTTAGCAAATCTGTGAAAAAATGTTAAAGAAGCTGATTTCAACTGATTTTGGTAGGTAAAGGTGTCAACATTTACCAAAAAAGTGAGTCTATTATCGTAGTGGTGGGAAATTGTTTTTTCGGGCGTCCCAGGTCAATAACAGGGGTTCAAATTTTTTGAAATTGATCCACCATGTTGAAAATTATACCAAGTTAATAGTTTAATCTAAGGATTCCAAAAAGGTATAGTTTGACTATCTCGGCGGCGAAAGGTTTTGGAGTTAGAAGGCTAAAAACACAAAAAAATCAATAAAGAACGGTCATTTTTTCAGTTGAAAGAGGGGTCAAATTTTTAAATTAAATTGATTTGGATAAAAAGATGGTGTCCAATTATTGATGGAGCTCATAGATTACCTAATTATTAGTTTTGACTTCTTAAATGCTTAGTTTTCCAATGTAGGGGGCACCAAAGGTCAACATCCTTGTCATTCAATGGGGCTTGACCTTGTTTTCCCCCCTACCTATCGGTAGTAAGCTTTAAGACACTAAAAACTAATTCCTTAATTTTTTATCCTATGAGCTCCATCTATATTTGCACCATTTTTTATCCAAATCGAGTATTTTTAAATTTGACCCCTGTTTACAACTGAAAAATATATCCTTTTTATTGATTTTTTGCTGGTTTTTGGTAGCCTATAATTCCAAAACTTTCGTCCGCAGATAGTACAAACTATACCTTTTTGGAATTCTTATGATTAACTATTAACCTGGTGTACTTTTCCAACATGATTGTATCAATTCAAAATTTGACCCCTGTTATTGACCTTTGACCCCGTTTGAAATCAGCTTCTTTAAAATTTTCACAATGAAACTTACTTTAGAGATACTAACACCCCCAATTGGGGGGCTGGGATGACTCATGGCGCAACTTAAACTAACCACAAAACAACACCACATTCCACCAACGGAAAAGTCTGATTTGAATTATGTTTTCCAGCTTCCAATAGCCGAGAACATCCCTCATCCCGGATGTTCCCATTATCATTGCGCATTTAAGTTTGACCACCTAAAGGTCTAAAAAGTCTCTCGAACGTCATGAACACACATTGCAGAATTTCCAAAATCTCCCAAACTGTAATCACAAATAGCCGTCACCACTCATGATGACAGTAGGGCCTAATGAGCGGCGCTCTTTCATTTGTAATTGTTACGAAGAAGTTTGTTCCGGCTTCGTCGGCCAGAATTGTAAAGTATAATGTCATCACTTTTGTGTCAACACTTTTAAATGTGCAGTTATCATGGAATTGGACTTTTGCAGTCACCTTACAACGCTGTGACTTAACAGAGTCACATGACATACACATTAAGCTGCATGAAAGCTATGGTTCACTCCAATGGGAAGGGGGTGCTTACAAGTATTTTAATACTTAAAAAGTAATGTTTCTTGTCCTACTCAACATTCACTAAATTAAAGGATTCAAAATAAATCCCAAAAGATTGTAATTAGGGACCAATCTATTTTAGATTTGAATTAAATCTGCTAGATTAAAATCTAATCTATAAAAAATCACAAAATTATTTTATATACTATAAATGGATTGGTCTCTAATATGATCTTTTGGATTTCACTTTAAATCTGTGTTTTAAGAGTACATGCAGCTTTGACATCCTCTTCCGCCGTTTAAGACCCATACACACCAGAAAATTGAGCAAACTGAGCAAAACTATGACAGGATACTTCATCATGATATAGACCCAGGCGCACAAAGTAACACTTAATACAAAACTACAATTGATATTACTAAATAATGAGGCACAGGCGGATTGAGCTGTGCACACCCTAGGACCAAGACCGGTCGAGGCGTAAAATTGTTTCTTTTGCTTGTCTTGTGTCCCTTTCTCTTTTTGCTGAGGGAACTCCGGGAAAACCAGAGGACCTCTCTGCTACCTGCACCTTTACTTTTATCTCAGTTTTCATTCTTATTGTTTTTTACCTCATCTTCACTTCTCCCCTTCTCGTTTTCTGCAAGGGACACCTGAAAATTAGTGCCTTTTCTTGCAACCCTATAGATCCATCACTAGGAAATGAACAGTATTTGTTAATTTGTTTTGCTGTTGAAAGAGAGGAAGAGCTTAAAAGTGGTTTGTGGTATTTGTGTGTGTTTTTCTTCTGCTGTCTGATTCATTTTCAATGATTCACCATTACTATTACATGTCGTCCCGTGGGTTCTGCATACTGTTGAATTCAGCATAATGGTAATTCGAGGAAAACGGCGTTTTGAAAGTTTGAGTTACTTATGAATGCGTTAATTCAACGAAAGAAAAGGAACTGACTATTTTAAGTGGTGTATTTTTAAAGACCATGAATGGGTTACTAACTGACGACAGTATATTAAAATACCAAGAAACCACTGTTTTCTTTTTTCCCTCTTATTCAAAATGGCCACCGAAATGTGATTTGAACAGTTTGTCAAAACCCAAATGTTGATTCGCTGTGTTTCTAAGGAGTCGAATACGTATTCGACTGCATGAAACCTGTTGATTCCTAATTTTTGGTATTGTGAGATTACTATATCTAAGCTACGGGTTTTTTTTAAAATGATTATGCCGATGATACACGCCTTATAAGAATAAAATGGCGGTGATGATGGTCGGCAATAACGATGAATAAGGAAACATCGAGCTTGACGAAGAAATGTCTACTGCGCGATTAGATGATGAAGATGATGACGATGATGATGATTATGATGTACGATGATGATATGATGACTATGACGACGATGACGAACCTTCCATAAGCGGTTAAAATGGAAACATTCACTGTTGCTTATTTGTTTCGTTGTAAAATAGAGCGCAGACTGGAAACGATGACCACGAATTCAGAAATTACACCTCTACAAATTTGGCCCTTAAAATTAAATCTTGAATTTCGCAATATTTTTTAGACCTAATTTTTGCAGAAAAAAAACATACATTTCAGAAGTAAAATACGTTAGAAGGAACACAAACATGTAGGCATATATATAAAAAATAATAAATATAATGCATGTTTGCAACACAATAAAATTGCTAGAACTGTGTTCAAAAATGGAGCTCAGAAAATATTAAAATGTCCTGGAATGTTTATATAAATCAAGGTTTTGGAGGATAAAAGTGGTCTATACAACTTTATCCAACCATATTTTTTCTCGTTTTCTTAATTTCTCATTACATATATAGTTCCTAATCTTTTTAAAGTAATGTACCCGCTAAAATATATACCAAACTTGAAACGAATTAACAGTTAATTTGTAATATACCTCATAAATCTACTAATCTAAACATTTAGAGGGCACTAATGCTTAATACCAAACCACTTCACAAAGAAACATCAATTTGTTTCCTGAAATGCCGTAGTTTTTTAATGATGTAATATTAAGTAATTATTTATTTTGTCAGAATATCGCAGTTAAATAAAACCAAACGTCAAAATATGTGTTTACACCATTTTTTTAACACGGTTTAACAAGGGGTGGTGGTAAACACTCGAGAATTCATTATTATCAAGCAATACATGATTCGATGTTGGTACCAGTTTAAGCAATGGTCCACACCGTTTTCTATTGCTATTGCTTCCAACATACACCTAGTATTGCGTCACAAGTGACGTCAAAGTTTCACAAGTTTTTTAAAATGGTCAGTTCCCACAGACCCCACATCAAGTATAAATGAAAAATGAAATTTTGGATAAAAAGGGTAGGAATTTGATTTTTCATGCGAGTTTTGCCCCCAAATGATTGGAAAAGACAGTTTTTTAATCAACAATAATTATAGAAGCCAGGCAGTGCACAATAGTTAAAAAATTGAACTAATAATTAAAGGGTAATGCATTATCATTTAATACGGCGAATGATTGCCCTATGTCGGAAAAACTAAACATTAAGCCCATTATTTGTATTTTTTTCCCGAGGATACATTGAGCACATAATGAATACCACAACCGTTATTTTCTATCTATTACTAAAACACTTGCTTTTACTTTGTTTGCTTGTTTGTTTTGTATAGGTTTTAAGTAAATATCCTTATTTATGTGCTGATTGTATGCTGATTTATGAAAATAAATCTAAAAAATGCATTACGGGCTCAATTATTGCAGAATAATGTGCAGTAAAACCTGACCAATCAGAATGCTGCGGCATTTTCACTCATGGGTAATAGAGGTCAGAGAATCACTCCCCACCAATCGACTTCCTTAGCTACCTTACACCTTTTTTTCGCCCAAATTAGAAGAAGGATTGAATCATTATATGGAAGACCTTAACAAAGTTTTGTTAAACGTTTGGCGCACCTGAGGGAAAGTTTACCTGGGGTGTGTAACTCCTCCCCTTTGTAATACGATGGTTAATTCATATGCCCCCCCCCTAAAAAGTGATAATTTGGTGTATTGTACAATGTTAAAACTACAACACTCGGATAATTCTTTTTCACGACGCACATACCATAAGGTTTTCATAAGTAGAAAAAACAAGTAACATAATTAAACCAAAAATTAAAATGTGAAATAACAGACAGCTTCCTCATGAAGTAGGAAGGTAAAATTTCATTCCCTCACCGACTGCCCTATTATCGATTTTTATCACTGGTAGCAATCTTTGTCTCAGCGAATACGTATTCGTTCGGTTTGCTTTGAGATATTGGGACACGCAAATCTATCGAATACGTATTCGATTGTTGGTGAAACCCGTTTTATACAATGGGTGTTTATTCTCCTGCGGCGATTTTGGTTAGGAGATGTAATTTCACGGTTATGTGTCTGGGTACACTTAAAGAGTACATACAATGCAACCAGAATCAACGCTTACCTCCAAAAAAAATTTGAACCAAAAATCAGATTCGACACTATGTCGTGTACCCACGTACGATGTGATCCGAATATAACAGAATACGGTTGGGTGACCAAAAGACAAGGTTCCACAAGAGATTTGCAGTCGTCCATATTTCCTGTGATTATGTTAGTGCATCATATAGATTAGACCGCAGTAGATCCCCTACCCTGTTTTTTGGCTACAGAAATAACTTAAAAGGGGTATTCGTGATCCACAGCCAAGCTCGTCCCCCCTGAACTTACCTCAAAAAACAGTTGAGATTTTCATATCATCTAAACCGTGTAACATTAGTACCATGTGTGCCCAATTTACGTGCAATTCAGCCGCGTGTGTAAGAAATTCGCAATTTTTGTATTTTTCTGTCCCGTAAACGGACAGCATGATAGCACAGTAGCCTCTGGGACCGTGGAAATGAGCATTTGCTCATTAACAACAACAAACCGCAAAGTCGGGATCAGCTCAGAAAGTTTGTGGATGAGCTTTTCTCAAGGATATCTAGCTGAACAATTAATAAACCTAAGGGTTGGAATCACGAAATGCACCGTTAAAAGCGGCCACTGGCACATTTTTCACCAAATTAATGAAATTTCTTCAATTGCTCTCAAATGATACTCTCCTAGGACATTGGAATAATGGATACATTTTTTAGACATAAAAATAAACATAACCCAAAAACAGGGACTTTAATAAAGTTAAAAGACATCCAGATTTGTAGGCTAAAATTTAGTTTTTTTCTGTTTTTTACTTTTTTATTATTTTATTACATGAATATCATAGACTCGTACTCATTGATATTAACCCACAAAGGTCACAGACCATCACACGGGTCATGCTGTGGGACACAATAGCATAACTCGTGCGTTTTCTTGTATTGAACGCCATTTCAGTCTCTGCTGAATAATGTCGCCAAGCGACCATTATTAGAAAATCGTTCTGTTAACCCATAAGGACGCTGATTTGGCCTTAAATCAATTTCAGGGGATGGCTAATGTATATAAAAGCTTTGCAACCTGCAAAAATAATTGATTTTGACCCTCTGATGGCCGCACTATTTTTCAAATGTGCCAGTGTCCCCTCTTTAAAGGGGGAATGGCCCATTTAAAGGATATGAAGTCCATCTTGGTAGAGTGGCCTTCACCCAAAACCCATCTTTAAAGTTTGCGCCGATATTCATTGCCGTTTTTGTGGCAAAGAGCTAAAAACGTTATTTTTTAAGCCCCATAGAGTACTGTGTAAATTATAATTTGTCGACCAAAAGGGCACATTTTCGCTCATAACTTCCAGACCAAATATCATTTTGTCCTAAGATTTTCACAGGGTAAATGAAAAATAGTAGCTTTGTCTTCTGCTACCAAAATTTTGAACCACTTTCCGGTAAAGCTGGTTCTTTTCTGTGTACGAGCTATTAGCGATCGGGCCATGACCTTTCAAATAAAACAAAGGTGATTTGATATGCTTATATTTCATAGTAAACATATGCTGAATTTTCGTATTTGCTCCTATAGGAAATTAGAAATTCCCAATTTTGGTACCAGAGAACGTTCTCAGCTTAATCCTTTTTGATGGGGATATATTTTGATATAAAGCTTTACACCATGTGCAAAAATCAGAATTTTCATATTTTTTCAGGGACACCTTTATTTGAAATCTTTTGTTCAAACAATTCACCCTTAAATAGTCACCATGCCAAACTTGACATTAAAAGACCCCGGCACATTTGAAAAATAGTGCCCCTCAAGAGGTTGTAAGCTTCCATATACATCACCCCTCACCTGAAACGATTAAGACTTTTATAGGCAGATGACGGAAATGGTGTTTTAACACAAGACACATGCCCGGAGTTGGTCCCGTGGCATGCACACTGTTTGACCGGTGTGGTGACCTTGTTGGAATGTGTTTTATTATCATGATTATACAAGTCTATAATATTCATGTAAAGCCATATTTTGTTGATTAAAAGGTTACAACAGCAAACTTAAAGCGAGTCCTACAAATTAACTGGATTTCTTTAGCCTCCAATTCCCCTACTGTTTTTGTGTAGATGTTTTATGAAAGTATATCGCTATTCTTCCACTGGCCTAGAAGAAATTTCATATTTTGTGAAAATGTGCCAGTTCCCATCCCCCACTAAAAAACAAAAGACCCAAACAACCTACTGCACAAGACCACATAACAAGTGAAGACAAACCATTGGCCCAAGCATTAAAGTGGATCCACAGCCTTGACTCATCCCGTAAAGAATTTTACATTTTTATATTACCCGACACATAATAAGCCTCATATTTGTAAGTGTGCACATTCAATTTCCCCTAAAACTTGAAAGCAGACTGTACAAGACAAGAAAGTCCCCAAAAGGAACTTCTTGGGGGTGGGGGGTTTTGGGCACATAATCGAAAAATTAAACCTTCCCCCCCCCAAAAAAAAAGGTCCTTTTTTTTTTGGGACTTTCTTGTCAAAGTTCAATCTAAAATTTTTTGACCTTTTATTTAAAAAAAAATCAGCAAATGATATTTTGCCCCTTTTTTTTTGGTGGATTTTGGTGGTGCACCCCTTTAATTTAGTAAAGTGGGGGGAGGGCAACTTGAAAACATTCATCTTTTTAAAGGGTCATCATGGCCGGCCAACACTCATTGGTTGTATCTTTTGGGGGTGCTACGGGTGTGGCACCCCAGAGAATACGTATTCGTTCACAATTTATTTGTGTGCTTTGAGCTATTTGGACACGCAAATCTATCGAATACGTATTCGATTGTTTGTGTAACCGGTTTTATACAAATGGGTGTTATTCGACTGCGGCTATTTTGGTTAGGAGATGTAATTTCACTTTTATTTCTGGGTACACTTAAAGAGTACATAAAATGCAACCAGAATCAACTATTAACTCAATTTGACCAAAAAAATCAGATTCGACACTATGTCGTGACCACGACGATGTGATCAGAATATAACAGAATAAGGTTGGGTGACCAAAAGAGCAATGTTAAACGAGAGATTTCAAGTCGTCCATATTTTCTGTGATATGTAGTGAATTCATATAGATTAGACACGCAGTAGATCCCCTACCTTGTTTTTGGCTACAGAAATAACTTAAAGGGGTATTTCGTGATCCACAGCCTCGTCCCCCTGACTTACCTCAAAAAAGTTGAGATTTTCATATCATCTGAACAGTTAACATTAGTAATCCATGTGTGCCAAATCTTACGTGCAAATTCAGCCGCGTGTGTAAGAAATTCGCAATTTTGTATTTTCTGTCCGTAAACGGACAGAAATTATAGCACAGTGGCCTATGGGACCGTGGGAAATGAGCATTTGCTCATAACACAAAACCGCAAAGTCAGGATCAGCTCAAAAGTTGTAAATGAGCTTTTCTCAAGGATATCTAGTGAACAATGAATAAAACAGAAGGGTTGGAATCACGAAATGCACCTTTAAAAGCGGCACTGGCACATTTTCACAAAATATGAAATTTCTTCAATTTGCTCTCAAATGATACTCTAGGCCATTGGAAGAATGGAGATATATTTTAGACATACAAATAACATACTCCAAAACAATAATAAGAGGTAAAAGACATCCAGGTAATTTGTAGGCTAAAATTTAAGTTTTCATAACTTTACTCAACAAATGTGTATATTACATGAATATCATAGACTCGTACTCATTGATATTAAAACCACAAAGGTCACAGACCAGTCAAACAGGGTTCATGCTGTGGGAAACATCCATACGGCGTGCGTTTTCTTGTATTGAACGCCATTTCAGTCGTCTGCTGAATTAATGTCGCCAGCGACATTATTATAAAATCGTTCTGTTAACCCATAAGGACGCTGATTTGGCCTTAATCATTTCAGGTGATGGCTAATGTATATAAAAGCTTTGCAACCATGCAAAAATATTGATTTTGAAAAATCTTGAGGGCGCACTATTTTTCAAACGTGCCAGTGTCTCTTTAAAGGGGGATGGCCCGATTTAAGGATATGAAGTGTTCATCTTGGTAGATTGGCCTTCACCCCAAAACCCCATCTGTAAAGTTTTTCGCCGATATTTCAATCCGTTTTGCTGCAAGAGCTAAAAACGTGATTTTGTAAGCCCCATAGAGTACTGTGTAAAATTAATATTGGTCGACCAAAATGGGCACATTTTCGCTCATAACTTCCAAACCAAATATCATTTTGTCCTAAGATTTCACAGGGTAAATGAGAAAATAGTAGCTTTCTTCTGATACCAAAATGTTGACCACTTCCGGTAAAATCTGGTGCTTCTGTGGACGAGGCTATTAGCGATCGGGCCATGGACCTTTAAAATGAAAACAAAAGGTGATTTGTATATGCTTATATTTCAATAGTAAACATAAGCTGAATTTCGTATTTGCTCCTATAGGAAATTAGAAATTTCCCAATTTTGGTACCAGAGAAACAGTTCTCAGCTTAATCCTTTTAGATGGGGATATATTTGATATAAAGCTTTACACCAGTGCAAAAATCAGAATTTTCATATTTTTCAGGGACACCTGTTATTTGAAATCTTTTGTTGCAACAAGTCACCCTTAAAATAGCACCATTGCAAAAACTGACATTAAAGAGACACTGGCACATTTGAAAAATAGTGCACCCTAAAGATGGTTGTAAAGCTTCTATATACATCAACCCTCACCTGAAACGATTAAGACTTTTATAATAGCAGATGACGGAAATGGTGTTTAACACAAGACAACATGCGCTGGAGTTGATTCCTGTGGCATGCACACTGTTTGACTGGTGTGTGACCTTTGAGGTTTTATTATCAATGAGTATACAAGTCTCTAATATTCATGTAATAGACATATTTGTTGATTAAAGTTACAGCAAACTTAAAGATAGTCTACAAATTACCTGGATGTCTTTAGCCTCCTATTAATGTCCCCTCACTGTTTTTGTGTATGATTTTTATGAGAATATATCGCTATTCTTCCAATGGCCTAGAAGAAATTTCATATTTTGTGAAAATGTGCCAGTTCCACTTAAAAACAAAAGACACAAACAATGCTACTGCACAAGACCACATAAAACAAGTGAAGACAAAACCATGTTGGCCAAGCAAATTAAAGGGGATCCACAGCCTCGACTCATCCCCGTAAAGAATTTTAGCATTTTATATTACCTGACACATTAGCCTCAGTAATGTAAGTGTGCACATTCAATTTTCCCGAAAAAACTGAAAGCAGGACTGTACAAGACAAGAAAGTCCCCAAAAGGACATCAAAAAAGTTAACCTACCCCCCCCCCCAAAAAAGGTCCTTTTTTGGGAATTTCTTGTCAAAGTTCATCTAAATTTTTGACCTTTTATTTAAAAAAAAATCAGCAAAAGTGGATATTTGCCCTTTTTGTGGAATTTTGGGGGTGCACCCCTTTAATTAATGTAAAGTGCAACTTTGAAACATGCATCTTTTTAAAGGGTCATCATGGCCACAATCAGTGGTGTATCTTGGGGGTGCTACGGGGTGTGCACCCCACAGAGGTTCATGCCAACAAACACAAAGGTTATTAGAGGTTGTACTGCCTCGGGTCCCCCTCAAAAAGCCAGGTCTGGATATGGTTACAATCCAGTTTTGTCCCTGTAAAACGGGGGTGGCCGGATTTGCCTCACACTTGTTGCAATCGCCCTTACTCCCTCCTTCCACTTCGCCTGATTCAATGCACCCTGCATCCTCAACCCAACCCTCCTACTCTCCTCCTCAACTTGCTTCTTCCATGTCTTCTTTGGACGTCCCCTCCTCAACCGCCCACCTCAAACTCAAAAGCCCTTCTTAAAACGTGCTCGTCATCCTTCCTCAACACATGCCCATACCAATGTACACTATTTGCCAGTGGCAGATTTAAGAGTCAGCAGTGTCAGCAGCTGCTGACAGGGCACCCCTAAAATATTGCTCTCGGGGCCCCAGTAACCCCCTAGTCGCATAATATAGTGCGACATTGCGTCGCTTTCTCGATCGCTAAAGGGCCCCACCTTCAGCTGCTGACAGGGCCCTTTTCCTTAAATCCACCGCTGCTATTTGCCTTCACCAACCGGTCCACCTCTTCTTCCAAACCCAACATCTGCATCAAGTCCTCAGAAAAAAAAAAAAAAAAAAAAGTTGAGATTTTTATATCTTCTGAACTGTTGGATTGAGTATAGTATGTGTGCCAAATCTTACGTGCATATTCGATCTACCCTAAAAGAAATTCGAAATTTTGTATTTTCTGTCCGTAAACGGACAGAAATTACAACACAGTGCTCTATGGGGCAGCATGTTTTGAACATTCACTCATAACATCAAAACGCACCGTCGCAAGCAACTGAAATTTTGGACATAACCTTATCTTGAGGATATCTTGTGAATTATAAACAAAAATAAATGTGCTAAGATCACGAAATGCACCTTTAAATCCACTGCTGCTATTTGCCTTCACCAACCGGTCCACCTCTTCTTCCAAACCCAACATCTGCATCAAGTTCTCAGTCTTCATCCTATCCATTAACTTCACACCACACATCGCTCCCATCATTGCTCTCTCTGTCCTTCTCAGAATCCCCATCTCATTTTTGCTCAGACACTGTGTCTCACTTCCATACAGTATCACTGATCTCACACAACTCTTATACACCATTCCTTTCATCTTCAAAGGATATCTTTTCCCTTGTAACAACTCTCAACATTCCCTAAACTTCACCCACCCATACCTCATTCTAGCTGTCACACTGTAGCTGTCCCCCAGGTATGTGAACTCCTTCACCAATTCCACCTCATCACACAACTTTTCCACCTGTTCCACCATCCCTCCAGCTAGCTCCCTTCTTGCATCTTCCACACACAAAATCTCTTGCCAAACTTGGGGTCACTCTCTTCATCTTTGTGCATCTCCTATGGATCCATTTCCCACAATTCTCACACCACACTGAGTTTGCTTTTACCCTCTTCCCACACAGGCCACATGGGTCTACCTTACTCACTACCACCTCCCTCTCCACCTGCTCACCATCACTTTTGTCTTCCCAAGGTTTACCTTCAGACTCTTGCTCTTAAAAGCCTTCTTCCATTTCCAAAACTTCTCCCTCAATCCCTCCATTGTCTCACACATTAAAACCAAGTCATCAGCAAACAACATCTCACTCATCAAAACTTCTTATCACTCTCTATGACTACATCAATCACAATTGCAAATATCAGCAGCGAAAGTACAGAACCTTGTTGCACACCCACCTTCACCTCAAACTCCTCTAACAAATCAGACCCCACTCTAACTCTTGTCTATGCTCCTTCATACAAACTTATCACTTCTATCAAAGTGTCTGCATTGATACTTTTTTATTCGGTTTTGTTAAATATAAATGACACTTTCAAACAGCTGGGCTATTTAGGATATTTCATTATAGATTCAGCCAATAAATGCCTTTAAAGAAACCTCTGATTTGCTAAATCATGCAGAAAATCGAAAAATCATCAAAAATCAGATTTTTGCAATTTATGTACACGTACAGGTATCCTAACATACCCTGCAAATGATAAGACCAGAAGCAACCTAATAAGGACAGAATCGGAGATTTTTAGCATTACTGTCCGAACGGACCTTACTGCAACACGTAATTGAATGGATGAATCGTTTTGGGAACACTGCCGTTTTTCTTCTTTTTTCTGTCAATTCTACAGCTGACAAGGGTAACTTTGCGAATTCTACAGACTTATACTCACTTGAAGCTATTCCTGCAAATTCGAAATATTTTTCAAATCACTTGATAGGTCTTTAATGCTGGATGATTACTGTTTGTGATTTACTTTTAACTTATATATATATCTATGTATGGCTTATTGTCGTGTGATTGGGTGAATGCAGGTCATAGGGTCTCTATTTTTATTCCCATCATATTATAGTCTTAGTCTAGGTCAGTAGCTCTTGAAGTGGTTCTATTCGATTTAGACAATTTTCAGAGCCACTGACCTAAGAAGATGAAAGAGAGTTTGTCCCTAATCATGGCAGCACACAGATGTATCAAATGGCAGCTATTTAACTTACGACCTTCTTGCACTCACACAGCGATATGTCCCATGCTTTGTATTATAACATAAACAAACACAGGTATAATCAAGAGGTTCATATAGATAGAGAGCAAAACGTTACGTAATCTTTAGAAATTCACCATCTCGCATGTTTTGCCGATCACAAGAAACCTAGAGTACCAAAGATGAAAAGCCAATGTGCTGCCTCCGCTTCTTCCACATACTGTGGGTTGGCCGCTTTGCATATACACGTAATCTGTAGTGGATACAAATTAATGTATGTGTTAGAGGTGGCCAGTTGTAAAAATAGTGTACCTTGATCATTGTGCTCAGATACTATTTTTTCCCATAATGCAAGTGCGCTTAGGTGAAAAGATGAATGCGTGAGGGGTTTATTTAAATAAGACGACTGACGTGTCATTTCCTTTCTGGTGTGGCCAGGTAGGAACAAAATTTCAACCACCCAATAGCACCCAACATCCATTATGCTTGTATTTACCCTGGCAATTGACAAATTAATTACTCTAAAACAATTAATTGACACTATTTCTTTGTACACAAATGGAGTCTCGAGACCTCCATACATCAACGATGTTTGGGTTTTAAATTGTCGGGTTCATTTAAACCCCAAAATGAAATGTGAATTAGCTTACTCATCTTATTCACAAACAGTAACTGTTAACCTAGTTTTATCCGGCTCGAGCACCCTTGTAACAGACCATAAAAGAAGCTAAGCGTAAGATTTAGGATAAAAACCAGTGGCTTTGGATAAGTACCGTGGCTAGAAGAAGTTCAGCTGGGCCGGGGCCAGAGACCGATTGAGGGGAAATGTGGGGTGCAATGTTAATTTCGGTGCTAGTCTTAAAGTGACACAGTTTTACTCTGCTGTTACAATAGCTAAAAAGGGTTCATATTTCACTTTTCTTTTAAGCACTTTTAGCCATGAAATACCTATACTGGCATTCTCTTTTAGCTACATAATTTTGGAACGTTGGGAACATTCACCACCATTTCCTACGAACTTTTGACAAAATGGAAAATTTAACTACATTGGGGTTCATCTTCTTCTCAAGATTTTGTTTGTATCCCGATTAACGAAATACTATTAAAATTAGTATTTTGACCCACAAAGGGTTATTTGAAAAAGAGATAGGACCCCCAATTAGTAATGTTTAACCCTAACGGGTTATTTTGAACACAATTTGGGGTCAAATTTTGACCAGATCAGTGGGGGTCAACTTTGACCCTGTTTGTGGTGCATAATTGACCGTAGCAGACGGGGTCAAATTGACCGTGCTTTTGGGGGTATTTTACCTGCATTTTTAAAGATAACAATAGCACATTTGAAAAATAGTGCGGCCCTCTAGATTTTTTGAAATGTATTTGCTGGTTATAAGCTTTATATACATTAGCCCTCACCTGAAATTATTAAGCCCAAATCAGCGCACTATGGGTAAACAGACGATCATTATATTAATGTCGCCGGCGACATAAATGCTGACTCAGAGATTTTCGAGTTGGGGCCCTCAATTTTCAAACAATCGATTTTTACAATATCCTAATGTAGTCCATATAAAATGAACTGTGGAAATAGCTACGCTCAAATCAAGTCCTTCATATAGAAAATCACAACTTATCTTAATTCGGATCCGGAATAAATTATAAATTCCGGATCCGGAATTTTGGTTTACACAGTTATCATATGGGCACGGTTATCCATACATAAATGTTTACTGCATGAAAAACGACAAATCCGATTGGTCTCAAAACTTTAGAAATTAGGATTTTAGGTGCATCTATCTTATTCCAGTCGATATTTTCAATTATTTACACACAAAAAATTATATTTCAAAGCTTGAGTCCACCTTAATTCAGAGACGACGCGGAAAGGGTGTAACACAAGAAAACACACACTATGAGTGATTCTAACGGTATGCACCTTGTTGGGACCGGTCTGGGACTTGAGGATATTCATATCAATGCGTATGAGTCTATGAATTTTTTAGTAATAGACACATTTGTTTATAAAGTTGGGGCCAATCTTAAAAGTTAGCCTACAAATTACCTGGATGCTTTAGGCTCCTATTAATGTCCCTACCTGCTGTGGGGTATGGTATTTTTGTGTGTAACAAATAGATCTCTATTTTTCCAATGACCTAGGCTATCATTTGCGAGCAAATGAAGGAATTTCATATTTTATGAAAAATGTGCAGTGCTGACTATAAGTGGTACATTGCCGGAGTCACCCGTCCAGAGTTAAGAACCTACAACTTGTGTTAGCACTCAAATCAAGAGCCCCAAACCTTTCCCTTCAACCCACCCTTCCCTAAACCAACATCAAGCATGAATCTTTCCTTAAGTCGGCCCAAGATGCTGATTGAAAATGCAATAAACATGGAGGGGGAGCAGGTTAAGTTTTCTCCCAAAATCAAAAAGTGTTCAACAATTAATTCCAGATTGTAAGTTGCAATTGCAAATATACCTGGGTCAAGACAAACAGAACAGCTTTTCTTCTGATGGTATGTTTAAATGTAACCAGAGGTCCCCGGTTTTGAATCTGGCCCAGGCAGTGTGTCCTGAAGTTTCTTTCAGGGGTATACCTGCTTGCGTTCGGATTCTGTGTTGTATATCTTGTCTATATGTTCTAACATGCAATGTGCTCTCTGTTCTCCTCTTATTATAGGTATGTGCTAAGGAGCGATTAAGCTCACTTGTGATCTCATGTTAGAATGTGCCTGTTTAAATGTACTAAATGTTCCAGTGTATGATGTGGCATCTAAACGAATATTTTTTGATACGATAATTACAATTTGGTGTGAAACAAAACCTAAAACGTGGGGTCGTAGTTTCTCCAAAGATGCAATATTTAAATTGGCAGATGGGTGACTCGAGCTCCAGGAAATAACTTGAAAATGCCGATTGAACAAGCGTCAAAGGAACAGTTGTTCGTGTGGTTGGAACTGTCAGTGTTAGTGCCATATTAGTGTTAATACACGCATTTCCAGTCCAGGCACCTGTTTCGCCTGTCCGGCCGCGTTTACGTCTCACACTGCCTATGGCGGTGCTTTGGCCTATAATATGCGGCACGGGTGTAGGACTTCGGAAAGATACAGTTATTTTTAACACTGTTTACACCACCCCCCCCCCCCCCCCCCTTGATTTTTACTTGGGTTTCACTATTGAAGAAGAGTAAAAGATAGGAATGGGTACGCTCAACCAATGAAGTTGTTTTGTTGGTAATTGGAATTGTAAGGGTGTCTCAGTGCTATAAAATTATCATACCGGTCCTGCATTGTTTCGTAGGAAAAGTTTCTTCGCAAGCCTTAAGTGAAACTAGACCCTACATTATTAAGTAAAAATAACTATCTACTGTCAAGTTTCATGTACCATGGCTTGGTGTACGAATTAGAAAGGACTGTAGTCCACAGATGTGCCATGATTAGCCCGAGAAGTGAACTTTGAATTAAGACGTAAATGGATTAAAAACTCCAATAACATTTATAGCAAGGTGAGAAAGTAAGGAGATACTACCCCCCCCCCCACTATTCGACGTGAGCGGTAGATAGCAGATTGAGTGCGCATCAAGTCACGCGGTCCAGACGCGGGTTTAGACGGTGTCATACATGTATTCTCGATGCGGGTGTTTCGTATAACAAAATCATTAATCTAAGTGTCAGAAGGAGCGAGATTCGCCCTCAGCATCAATAAGTTCACAGTCCTGTGTATCGAAAGGGAAGCAAAGGCAGTCTGCCGTGCTATCTATAACAAGGCGCAGCAAAAAAAGGCTGACTCTGGGCAAATTAAATGCACTGCAAAACCATCAACAGTTGGAGCGAGAGGCTGAAGATCTAAGGTGGAGAAGACAAACCACTGAAATTGAAACACAGTTGGCCATAGATGAGGGCAAGAATGCAGGACCATTGAAAGATGTGTCATGTCCATTGAATATTGCAGCTCTACTAGTACTGTAAAGAATCTGTGAGACAGAACTAAGGAGTGGGTCGCCAAGGTTGATCCTAAGGCAGCACAACATGATGGTGTACTACAAATATTCAACATGCAACATGGGAAACTGGCCGCCAAACTCAAAATGATGGATGACACCATGACTATATAGGCCCGCATCACGCTTGATGCAGGAAAGGTGTCACAGGGGTCGGTGCCACAGCATACCAGTACGACGCTGAAAATTCCAGAAAGACAGGACACATGATGGGAAAGACGAAAATATTCAAATGTCAAACATGGGAACTGGGACAGCCAACTACATGATGATGACCCAGAAATATAATAGGCCCGCATCACAGCTTGATGCAGGAAAGGGTCACAGGGGTCAGTGCCACAACAAACAGTACGATGCTGAAAACGTCAGAAAGACAGTAAAACATTAGGTGCTACAACAAATATTAACATGTCAACATGGAAACGGACCGCCCAATCTGAACATGATGACCCATGAATTATAGGGCCCCCCCTCACAGCTGCTTGCTGGAAAGGGTCACAGGGGTCAGTGGCCACAGCAAACATGTCCGACACGGAACACGTCGAAACAGACAGCGCGACGATGGCCGACGGCTATTCAACATGTCAACACGTACCAAGCTGCCAACAGGACATGACAACGACACTATGAATTTCTAGGCCCACATCACAGCTTGATGTAGGAAAGGGTCCACAGGGGTCAGTTGCCACAGCAGAACATGTACGACGCTGAAAAGAGAAAGACAGATAAACATGATGGTACAACAAAGATTCAACATGCAACAAGGAACTGTTGAGAACCAACTCGATCATGATGACACCATGAATTATAGGCCCACATCACAGCTTGAGGCCGGAAGGTGGTCACAAGGGGTCCGTGCCACCGCATAACACGGTACGACCGGAACCGTCCGAAAGACAGTGCGAAAGTGGCGACGGATATTCAACAAGTCAACAACGGTACCAAGATGCCAACAGGACATGACACGACACTATGAATTATAGGCCCACATCACAGCTTGATGTAGAAAGTGTCACAGGGGTCAGTGCCACAGCATAACATGTACGGACACGGGAACCCATGCGTTAGAAGTTACAGTGCGACATGACGGCCCTGCCCGCAGTCAACAGGTCGAACAAGGGAACTGGGCCGCCAACTCGACATGATGGTGACACCATGACTATAGACCAACATCACAAGCTTGATGCAAGAAAGTGTCAAAAGGGGTCAGTGCCACAGTTAACACATATGATATTGGATATGCCCGAAATACAGCCAAGTATGACAACGATGGTGTGACGTAACAAATTTCCATAAGTCAATGCGAATACAGACCCGTCTCAGAACGTATGTAACGTATTGGCTAGCCTCGCAGGCCTGGTGAAGGGCAAGTGCCCCATAGATCAGCACAACAAAGATCTTGTATTTGTAATGTTGAATTGGCCAAACGGACAATGCCACACTGCAACAGTTGAGGACTCGTCCTTCTCAATTCGACCATCCAACCCAGAATGACTATACTGCCAATATGCATGCACCTTTATATGACGAGAGGAAGGGGAATGTTGGTATTCGATGAATTCATATTTGGCAAAAACAATATCACCCAGGGCAAAGTGCGATAAAACGGTGGCACGTGAGGCTAGTGCAAATAACCAGCTGCCGCAACATGGCAAGATAATAGAGTTGCAGCGATAAATACGACGCAAAGAAATGACTCCATCACAGGGTGGTGTAGGAAATGCATCCACAAGGTGTTGCAAGTTTCAACCTGCAGTATGTTTCAGATAAGACGCATCAACAACACCATCATGATGTGCGTAGCCATGAAATATGCCCCACAGGCGTCAGTTTGAAGTAAGCCTGCGCTACAGTGTGTTAGAAATGAGGTGACAAACCCTACCCAGGCAACAATAACATACAAACACAGTATGATGCCCAAAGTGAGATGTGCAAAACAGAGGTACTGCATATCAGGCCAAAACACCCAAGCAGTTACAATGCACAAGTAACTGACACTAAACAAGGAATACAAAACAAGAACAAATATATCAATTGAACGTAACTCAAAACAAGATAGATACTACCATGATAATTTAGAGCGCGTTGATGTACCAGGGAATGTTCAGGTTGATGAAACAGCAAGGGGATTTGAAGGCTACTTTATGAAGCACAAGTTAAATCAACACTACCACACAGGAATATACAGTATTTGATGGACACCCATTGGCGTATGTCAGCTGGATGGCAGCCTTCAAACCTGGAGTGACGCGAAAACCACAAATGATAAGGATAGATTATACTTCCTCGACCAACACACCACGGGTCCTCCCAAGGCTTGGGAAAGAGCTGCATGCATATCCCAACTGCGAAGCCTATGTGGAGTATACGGCTCTGTTAAAGAAAAAGTATGGAAACAAGTATAGGATATCAGAGGCAATAATGAAGAAGGTGCATGAGTGGCCTGAAATAAAGTCCAATGTTGCTGGGCCTGGAGAATCTTCATTGTTCTCCATGATGTGCAACAAACTATGGCTGTTTTGGAATGCCAGGTGAACGCGATCATGCAGCGAACATCAAGGCATTGGTATCCAAGTTACCATCTCGCTTGAAAGGACAAATGGAGAAAACAGGTCGACTTACACAAGGAGGTAGAATCTAGAAGAAACAAAGTTCAAGGACTGGTAAATTTCTGGACAAGCGAGCTGTGTTGCTACAACCCCCAATATACGGCAACATAGGGATGACAAACTTAAGAAAAACCACGCAAAGCAAGACCAGTTGTAAGGAATTATGCCACCACTACAGCACAGACTGAAAGCAAGGTGGGCCAAGGGCAAGGAAGGATAAGCCAGCAACAAAGAAGAAATGGTGTTTTAACTGTGAAAGTGAGGGGGGGGGGGGGGGGGGGGGGGGGGGGGGGGGGGGGGGAAGTCACACACGTGAACATGCAGGGGCCATTCTTAAGAAAGGCGATGAGATAGAATTAGACTTGTTCGAAGGAGGGCTTGTGCTCGGAGCCTGAAGACGGCTCCACATGGTAAAGATTGTAGAGAAAAGTTAAAGTGCATCACCTGTAAAGGGAAACACCCGACATATGGCATCGTGAGAAGAAACAAGAAAACTTCACCAGAGAAAATAACAAGATAATCCAACGGTAGAAGCATCGGCATTGTATTCGTGCGGTCTCGCCGGGGCCGGAGGAGTTACATCAAGTTTTCGTAGTACCAGTAAAGCGTTCGGTCCAAGGAGACTGGAGAGAAGTAAGAACTAGCTCTGTGGATAGTAAAATACGGCTTGTTTTGTTCAGAGAGCCTCAGAAGCAAGCTAGCCATACTCAGGAAGTAAATCAAAACGTCAAATTACAAACTATCAGTGGCGTGAAAAAATATTGACCTCGTAAGCTGACAGGTGAAGGTGACAGATGCTAAGGGTAACAACTGCATCGATCTACCAAGTACTTATGTGCAGAAGAATATACCCGTGAACAAGGAAGATTTATTACAAAGGAAGACCTAAAACCGTGGCAATATCTGCGTGAGATCAATTCCCCGAAATAGAAAATGGTGCTCAAGTCGAGCTGCTCATTGGTAATAATGTACCGAGAGCTTTAGAGCCATTGCAGGTAATACAGAGTCAGAAGGAGGGCCCCTCCGAGAAATCAGTGAGGTGGGAGGTACATGGTATGGACCAAGCGTGTAGCAGCAAGTACTGACATCAGGTACTCAGAAATCACAATCAGGAAGATATTTCACAGAAAACTGGTAGAACTTTATAACCATGACTTCAACGAGGCACGGTAGATGAAACGCTACAGAAATCAAGGGAGGATCACCGCTTCATCAAGATAATGGAAGGTCGATTGAGCTGAGGAATGGGCACTATGTGAAATAAGCTTGCCCATTAGGAACAAGGAAGCTGCGTTCCCTAACAACAGAGCCAGGCTGAGGTAGAGTGGCCCATCTGAAGAGGAAATTGGCAAGGAATGCCCAATTTAAGAGTGACTACACCAATGCCATGAGTGAAACATTACAGAATGGGTATGCTGAAGAAGTTCCTAAGAGAAGCCCGACAAACAGAACATTGGGAAACTGGTAACATTCCCCACATGGGGTGTACACATCTAAGAAAAACAAAGGCTTAGAGTGTTTCGATTGCGCCGCAGTGTATCAAGGAGTCAGCCTGAACCACAAACTTTTGCAGGGTCCGATGACCAACACGCTTGTTGGCGTCAGGTTACGTTGTCGTCAGGACGTGTGGTGTTATGGGGACATCCGAGCAATGTTCAACCAAGGGAAGGTACCTGTAGCTGATCGGAGACCTTTTAAGGTTTGTGGTGGTACGATGGTCGACACCAAAAACCGCCCGCTGAGTTACAGGATGACAAACCCATTGTTTTGGGGCAACTCTTCGGCCGGCATGCTCCAATTACGCCTTAAGGCAGACAGCAGTTGACAGCTAAGGACACCAACAGAGATGTTGAAGAAAATCTAAATCGTAACTTACGTAGTATGTACTGCTTGAAATCACTACCTACGAAGAAGAAGCGATACGCTCATAAGGACCTTAACCGCGGTACTTCAGACTGGCGCTGCACCCAACAAAGTGGGTATCTAATAGCCGCTGTGTGATGGACTCCGTACCCGAAGAAAATCGCGCAGAGGGCATGAGATGTCTAAACCGCAGGACAGACTACCAGTGGAAAGAGCAATTGGTGTGCTCTGGTCACCAGGATCTTGACACTTCGGTTCAAGATAGAGCAAAGGATCAACCAATGACCAGAAGAGGCATGCTTCTACATCAGTTATATATAGAGCATCTATTTTTTTTTTTTTTTTTTTTTTTTTTTTTTTTTTTTTTTTTGGTTATGTGTCACCAGCTATATTACCGGCACGACAAATCCTTCAGGATCTATGCAGAGTAAAACTGGGATGGGATGATGACATTCCTATAACAGTACCAAAGAAGATGGACTGAGTGGACATCACATCTGCCATGGCTCGAAGAATTTTCAATGAACGATGTAAAAACCACTAGGTTGTTTGAGAAGCAGAATAGCCAATTCACCATTGCAACGATGCCGAGGGTAGTTATGGTGCAGTGGCCTACATAAGATTGATCAACAGCATGGGTGAGGTGCATTGTGTACAGCTTATGGCTAAATCAAGGGTCGCTCCTATTTAAAAGATCACCATCCCCAGAATGGAACGAATGCTGCTACAATCGCCATCAAACTAGATGCAATGTTGCGTAGGGAGCTGCAAATTGTAACTGAAGACTCCCTCTTTTGGACAGACAGCACAACCGTGCTTAGGTACATCAAAAGCGACTCGGCTAGATTCCACACGTTTGTGGCAAAATAGGGCTGCGTTGATCAGAGAGGGCTCCCACCATTCACAATGGCGATATGTTGAGACAGCATTAAATCCCGCAGATGAATATCACGTGGTCAGACAATTCCGAAGTTCCCTGAACACTCAACGCTGGACAGAGGACCAGATTTCTGTGGCAGTGTGAGTCGCCGTGGCCAGGTCGCAATCATACAGATGAGATAAGTTGAGTGGTGATCTGAGGAACGGTATCAGTTCAACACAACTAAAAGACAGGATTTGAGGACCCATGGACAAGTTGCTGTGTCACTACTCTGAATGGCACACACTCACGAAGGCTGTGCGTACATTATGAGATTTGAACGGGGGCGTTGTATGAAAATCAAGCCAAAGGTAAGCAGCGATCCATGGCCGCCGAAATTGACAAACAAACGCAAAAGGGTGTAGACAACAAGCAGCATGCCTACCATCATGTTGCAGATCTAGGGAAGCAGAAGAGGCAATCATTCCTTCGTTCAGCATTCAGTATATGCCAAGGAGATGAGGTCTTACAGAATTTGCTACTCAAACTTTTAAGTCACGGAAGGGACTTAGTAGAACAAGTACCATTTACCGTTTCGATCCGTAATAACCACGGCATCCTGGGGAAAAAAAAAGAGTAGGAGGAGGCTCGGGTCTGGAGAGTTGCAGCCAGGAGCCAAGCATCCTATGATATTGCCTAAGAACTCTCTGGTATCAGAATTAATTCTGAGGACATATACCCCAAGTGGTCGGGCCTCCGGAAGGAATCCAATCCTGTATTCTGCAAGCAGAGAGTTTGGATATCAGTGCGAATTCTTTAGCCAGAAGGAGGTTGAACAGGCGTAGTAGTAGTAGGCGCTTAGGGCAAAGGTGATGGAGAGACAAAAACAATTGGAGTGCTTCTGTAAAAATGAAGGTTTTGGTGAGCCATTATTAAGATTTTGTGTGTGGAAAAAATAGCAGGCATTTTATTGTGGAGGCGGAAGTGTATTAGAAAAATACAATAATTATCTTATTTTAGGTTAACAAAATTAAATGTTCAATTTTCCATTATTTTAACCGGACAGGGGTGTTTTCATTAAGCGTTCCTTTTGTTAACATTAAAGTGGATGAATCTGTGTTGGGTATATAGATTTCCGAGACCAAAATTCATAACAAAATACTGTAAATCGGAAGGAAAGCAATGCACAGTTATAAAGGTTTAATATGACAACATTTGCAGTGCTTACTTGTTTACGGTATAGCATAAAGCAGACAAAAGATACCCTTCATACCTTGTTTAGGGTATGTTTTAATAGGGGAAATTACTTGATTAGGGTGCTTTTGTAAGTCCTAGTTCTGCATTATATCCACCTTTGGAATACAAGTGCCCCCCCCCCCCGTTGGTTTTTTTTTTTTTTTTTAAAAATATTGATTTTTACTCTTTTGAGAGTGAGATTTCATTTATATTTTACATTTTGAGAGTGCGTATAAAGCATCCGGTCCAGTTTACACATTAGCGTAACTTCATGAGGTCTACGACTTACACTGTAAAAATTGTTTTGGCAAAAAGACACTTCATGTGTCATAAATTTTGAGAAATATATATTAGACACAAGTCTCTGTTCTTAATGCAAAAAAAGTGGGTGGTTAGAGGTTGGCAAGCTTACCTCTGGAGCAGAGGGTCCTCGGTTCTAATCCAGTGGAACCTACTGCTTCATTAATTTGGGGAAACTCAATTTAGGATTGAAATTGTGATAACAGATATTGATTAAACCTGAATACCACTATTCATAAAAGCTTGAACTTCACATTCGGTGTATGTTTCATATAATGTGTTTGAATGTTGCAATATGGCCTGTTTAATCGGCTGCCTCCGAGTTGCATTGTTTTGTCTACTAATATTAAGTTGTAAAGTCTCTAGTTATTTTGCTACAGGCATGATTTGAGACTAAACCTTGATTTATTCTTTATGTCAAATGTCTCTTTCAAAGACACTAATGTACAAGTCATGTTTCTGCAAGACACTTTGGTTGTAAGACGTGTCTTTTGTTCATTATTCTGGACATATGTCTGACTGGAAGATGTGCCTTTGTGGTCTTAGATTATGTCTTCATTGGTCCTATTTTCTTTTATGATATTATTGAAGATGGGTCGATTTCCAAGACAGGTCTATTTCCAAGACGGGTCTATATCCAAGACGGGTCTGTTCCAAGACGGGTCTGTTTCCAAGACGGGTCTGTTTCCAAGACTGGTCTCTCTCCAGACTGTCAGCTCCAAGACGGGTCTATTTCCAAGACGGGTCTATTTCCAAGACGGGTCTATTTCCAAGACAGGCTATATCCAAGACGGGTCTATTCAAGAAGGGTCTATTCCAAGCGGGTATGATCCAAGACGGGTCCATCCAGACGGGTGCTATTTCCAAGACGTCTATTTCCAAGACGGCGTTATTTCCAAGCCTGGTCTATTCCAAGACTGGTTCTATTCCAAGACGGGGCCCATTCCAAGACTGGTCTATTTCCAAGACGGGTATATTCAAGACGGGTCGATTCCAAGACGGGTCTATTTCCAAGACGGTCTATTTCCAAGACGGGTCTATTTCCAAGACGGGTTATTTCCAAGACTGGTCTATTTCCAAGACATGTCCTTACATATGATGCCAAGACACCATTTTTTACATGTGTACAATCTCTGTTATTGGCCTATTACCAATATAGCTCTCTAATACCAATCAAAAGAGTGCTTTTATACCTCTTTTGTATATTCACCAAGTACACCTTTCTTCCAACATCTCAGATTGGCTCACTACAATGATATCATACTCCTAACCTTTCAAATATTCTTTATCGAAGCCCCATTCCGCTAGTAGTATAGCAAGTTGTTTGAAAATTTGCCAACTAATCGCACACTTTCCATGACATAGCTCAGAAAAACGTTCTTTTCATCAGTTGCCCACCGTATTTTTTATGCCCCTGTACTCTAGACATTGCAAC
Source organism: Ophioderma brevispina (assembly GCA_023653785.1). Classification (NCBI taxonomy): domain Eukaryota; kingdom Metazoa; phylum Echinodermata; class Ophiuroidea; order Amphilepidida; family Ophiodermatidae; genus Ophioderma; species Ophioderma brevispina. The sequence goes on from JAMKCH010001433.1 coordinate 26,581, forward strand.
TTAATCAGAAATTCCAAATATTTTAAAAGTAATGAAAGCTTGGCTGAAAAAAAAAATGAATTTGATACTGGGCTGATAGGAGCTTAATATTAAGGCACTGGAGGATCATGCTATTCGAAAATAAAAAAATCATCAAAAATAGATTTTACATGGAGAACAGGGCGGAATTTCGGCGAGAATCCGATAATCTATTCTCGCAAAGATTCTCGTAAACTGATTTGCGTGAATCAATGTTGATTCTCGTAAACTTAGAACTAAACACAGTAGCGAATTAGAGATTACCCGCAAACTTGTTTTTGGGGAATTAAAAAAAAAACAAACAAGACTGATTCTCGCACACAGCGACGAAATTCTACCCTTGAGTAATAAGTACAGATACCCTAACATTCTGCAATAAGGTCAGAAGCAATTTTATAAGGACAAAATTTGATATATTAGTCATTACATATCTTTGAACAACGCGATTTTCTTTTTTTCTGTAATTCTTCTTTGGAAAAAGTAACTTATGAGACTTCTACAGACTTATCCTTCACAGTTAAGAGACTCACTGGCACAATTTGAAAAAATAGTGCGCCCTCAATCATTTTTCAAAATCGATATTTTTGCATGGTTTAAAGCTTTTATATACAAAAGCCGCACCCGAAATGATTAAGACCAATCAGTTTTCCTTATGTGTAACCAAACGATTTTATAATTTTACGTCGCCGGCGACGTTAAATCAGCAGACTACTGAAAATGGCTTTTAATTACAAGAACACACACTCCGTATCATTTCTCACGCTATGCACACTTTTGACCGTTATAAACCTTTGTGGTGTTTAATATCATGAGTACGAGTCTAAAATATTCCTGTAATATACCATTTGTTGATATAAAGTTATGGAAAACTTCAAAGTTGGCCTACAAATTACCTGATGTTTATCCCATCAATGTCCCCTATCTGTTTTGGGGTATGTTCTTTTTCTGTGTAAAATATATCTCTGTTCTGCCATGGCCTAGACTATCATTTGAGAGCAAATTGAAGAAATTTCATATTTTGTGTGAAATGTGCAGTGCCGCTTTAAGATATTCCTGCAAATTTCAATTGTTTTGACTATTTGGATGAATCGCTAATATTGTCTTTAATTTCCATACACCTTATTTTTAAAGTATCATTTTAATTTGATTTTAAATTCATAGGCCATTATTCCTACGAAATCCTTCGTCTGAATCAGTATTCTAACTTCATGCATACTTCAATTATGAGGCTCACTCTTCACAGAGGATATGCATGGTTCAACACCTACTCATTCACTACTAAATCACTTAGTATAAATTGAATCATTTGACAGAATATTCTTTTGGCAATTGTCAGCTTTTCACCAGAGAGGATAAAGATACTTTGTACACACCTTACATAATGTTCGTAGCAATTCTTTTTAATTCTATAACAGTCCAATAAGAAAAAACTCAACAGCTATTTGAAATCCACATACCTTCCTGAATTGAAATCACAGCACATTTTAAGTAGCTAAGGCATTTCAAATGCAAGCAATTTTAAAGGTGCAACAAGAGATTTTGAGGCACCCAGATATTGTGTCATCGTAGTTATTTCATATAGATTAGACACTCAATAGATTTCTTACCTTGTATTTGGCTACAGAAATGTCTTAAAAGAGAGAAAAAGGTGATTTTGACTTGCTTATATTTCAATATAAAACATAGGCTGCATTTTGTATTTACTCCTATACGAAATTAGAAATTTCACAATTTTTGTACCAAAGAAACATTTCTCAGCCTATTTCATTTCAGATGGGGATATTTTTGATGGAAAGCTTTACATCAGGGCAAAAATCAGAATTTTCACATTTTTAGGGACACCTGTTATTATATTTATATTTCAATATAAAACATAGGCTGCATTTTGTATTTACTCCTATACGAAATTAGAAATTTCACAATTTTTGTACCAAAGAAACATTTCTCAGCTTATTTCATTTCAGATGGGGATATTTTTGATGGAAAGCTTTACATCAGGGCAAAAATCAGAATTTTCACATTTTTTTAGGGGACCTGTTATTTTAATCTCTCGGTTGCGCCTTCAACCACAATTTTTGCTCATTTTCTATGATGAAAGTGAAGATATTGGAAAATATTCACACCTTGAACTCTAAAGCACTTGCGTAGGTGCTATTTATGTTGAAGCAAAGAGACACAGGAGGCACCTATGTGTTTGAGTATACACCCTTCTTTTATTAAAGGTGCACGAGAGATTTCCAAGTCGTCCAAATTTTCTGTGATAGGTAGTTATACAATAATGTGCTCAAAGATTCCCTACCTTTTATTTGGTTACCGAAATAACTTAAAATGAAAACAACGTCAATTTGTATTGCTTATATTTCAATTCAATATAAAAACATAGGCTGAATTTTTGTATTTGCTCCTATAACACATTAGAAATTTCACTCTTTTTTTACCAAGAAGACATTTCTTAGCTTAATAATCCTTACAGATCGGGATATTTTAATATAAAGCTGTCACCCCCAGTGCCAAAAATCAGAATTTCCATATTTTTCGGGACACCTGTTTATTTGACATCTCTCGTTGCAAGCACCTTTAAAAAGAGAATTTTGCAGTTTGCAATCTAATAATGTAATATTAGTATATCCTAAAATGATAAGCCTAAAAACTCTTTTTGTGTAAAAGAGTACCTTAATTATAGTTTTTCCCGGACTATTTTTGCACAATGTGCATGATATTTTGTAAAATATAATCCATTTCCGCGCTTATTTTTGGATGAGGTTATCCTGGTTTCACTTTCACAAACCTAACATTCAATTCATTTTTTCTTAGTCAAATAAGTGAATGATCATACCACTTCATATATGAGATCACATACTATTAGGCTTTTCCGGTTTGTGATATAGGTCAGCACACGGCCGATTTCAACGTTTGTGCATCGATTTCGTGGTAATCAATGTACCTTGTTACAATTGACTAATTGAATATTCTTTTTCCTTTATTATCTTTTATTTAAATTTACAAAGTGGCAACCATAATCAAATCATGTCGGTATGTATGTAGTATGTATTTCTGTATAGTTGTAGTATGTCTGTATGTGATGTATGTATGTTTATGTGTGTTGCTGTTTTGTGTGTGATGTGTGTGTGTTTTGTCATCCCCTGCAGACCGGGGACACACATATGAGGAACCACCTTCTAACCGCGGACACACAGTAAACGGGGACGTCCGCGGTTCGAATTATTGTGGTTCTCTGTTTCGGTCGGTACTGATTAATGCACTGTTCAATTATCGTCCACATCTTTGATGTCGCGATTTTGAATGGTATAAACATTCCGGTTGGTGTGCAAGTTGGAGTGCATCGTGGTGCATGGTTTGTGTCACTCTGAATTATTACTTTCAAATAGCGACCGCTACGGCCAAACTGTGCCTAACTACTGATATGTCCCCAGTTGGATAGGAAAAATAGAAAATGGTCCGCGTTCTAACTAACCGGTATAAACTCAAGCCGCATTTGCTGTGTGTTACAAGTCTGTTGGTGTGTGATGTGTGTGTGTGGTGGTGTTGTGTGTGTGTGTGTTGTGTGTGTTTTGTGTGTGTGGTGTGTGGGTGGGTGGGTGTGTGCGTTTGTGTGTGCATGTGTGTGGTGACTTTAATTAGCTCTGTTGTATTTGTCATTTTCCCGTTATTATTTTTCTTCAACAACTGCCTCGGTAAAGGAGGACACAGGGAAAAGAAATTTGCATATAGTCCAGTTCAGTTATCTTTTTACATACATTTTATCTGAAGACTGTTTAGTGTTTAGCTATATTTAACAATGGCTGCCGAAATCGATTGCGAACTAGCGAATTTGATTAAAGAAATTAAAAAGAAAACATATTGGGGGGCCTTCCATTCAAATTCGTTCGAATATGAATTACCAACATACGAAATTGAGTGTACATTCGAGAAACCGTATGCCGTTTTTAACGATAGAATACACTTAAAGGAAATTGAATTATCAATTATTGCTACATGGAAAACGCGATTGTCAAAGTTCATTCCATTTCGCACGGAATCGAAATACATATTTACAAACAAATATTTTACAAATAAATAATGCACATTGTGCGAAATCCGTCGGGAACACCTATATTAAAACAAACTCCCAGAGTAATTTATACCCCCAATATCATGCCAATGAACAACACCACATTGAAGTTGTGTATTATATAAAAATGGTATTCACAACTGCAAAATGGCAGAAAAAGGCTGAAAATGATTATGTGGATTTTAGACCTTAAAATAAGGTTCCTGTTCAATTTTTCAAAGTTGCTGGTAACCCTTTTGATTTGGTACTCTTAATGATTAAGAATTATAATCATTTTCATTGTTTTGCAGATTTACATTGAAATATTTTCATCACAGCAAAGTCAATCCGCAACCAAAAAATGCAATGGTGAACGATAGGAAATTTTTCACCTAAATGTTATTTTCTTTGTTGGGCCTTTTCTATCAGATTACTGGGCTCCCATACACCCCCTTAAAGGCACTCTCACTCATTTGCTAAAATCAAAAAATTTAAAAAAATCAAAAAATCAAGATTTTGCATGTATGTAACAAGTACAGGTACCTAACAATACAGGGGCGTCCCCAGACCATTTTTAATGGGGGGGGTGTTTTGAGTCTGTGATGCCGACAAAATCATGGGGGCCGGATTTCAGAATTTTCCAAATTTTCCGGCTCGCTTGGGGTGCGCATCGCCAGGGTAACCCCAGTTTTTTTTTCACTCCGGTTCGAAAATTCTGAAGAGGGGGGGGGGGGGCCAACCACAAACCGAAATCAAGATACTTTAACAGCTATGAAACAAACAACACAACAGATGTGGAGGATCACCACCGGTAATCCACCCATCCAATCATTTGCGCCGACATTATACCCGTTTTGCCGACAAGTCAACATTTTGCCCGGCACATTTTGTAAATGGTGGGGGTGTCACACCCCCCCACACCCCCCTCTGGGACGGCCCTGCTAACAATACCCTTCAAATGGTAAGACCAGAAGCAACCCGATAAGGGCCAAATCAGAAATGTTATTCATTACTTTCCAACGGACAATTACTACACGGCGGTAAATTGATGGAGGATTGTATCTTGAAACGCTGTTGTTTTTTCTTCCTTTTCTGTCAATTCTCCACTTTAGAAAACAGTAACTTTGGAAATCCTACAGACATATCCTTCACTGCAAGCTTTTCCTGCAAATTTCAAATATTTTGACACTTTCTGATAAATCACTGATAAGTTTCGTTAAAACTAAGTTCTAACATTATTTTAAGCATTGCTACACATCTCACGAATGTTGATGATACCACAATCAAATGTCCCAAGGGGTATATTTGGCGACCATCTTGGATCTAAAAGACCATCTCAAAATGGTTTGATTATTTAAAGCATCTCAGTGAATTTGTCTTTCTGGAATCAGAAATATAATACTTTTGGCAATTTTGTGAGTTCCGCGTTCAGATATAGGGGCACAATGTGATAAAGGTCATTGACCTTTTGATTATCATTGTGCAGGGTCCAAACTTTCAAAATGTATGGATCCTGACAAAATGCAATGGCAATCCAGAAAAGTATATCATGAATGTCTGCCAGCTGGACCCTGTGGCATTAAAGAGACCTGAGGAAACATTTCCAGAAAGAAGCGCCCAATTGTTTTGTTTTTTTTTTTTTTTACATATTTGAATGCTTGCCATTTCTTCGATCACACTGAAGTTTATAAGCTGAATACAACTGTCTGTTAATGTAATAACATGGTGATTTATGTATTTCTGTCCTGCGCGACAGAAAATCAAAGCAGGGTTTTCTATGGGGATTATTACGATAGGCAGGGAGCAGGCACGTGCAAACCAATGTTTGGTCGTGTTTTCTCTGGTCTTTCTGCCCAATAACCTTTACAGCATTCTCGAAGGTGTCCTACAAACTTATCAGTGTACTTTTGAAAGCAATTTCGTATACCAAAAAAAACCTCTCCTGTCAACTTCAAGACCAACATGAATAGATAAGTAGTTAAACACATGCTCTAGCAACAGGGTGGCATCCGGGGGGAATCACTACTCACATATTAACTGAAATGTGTGTAAGGCTGGCGCTTTGAAACGCAGGGGTCCTTTCGGAAACAGAAGACTCAAAATAGGGATCTTTGGGTGAAAGACAGCTAAAAATGCCCCAATATAAGGTGGGTTTTCAGGTGAGAAATTGCAAAATTTTCCACAAAATGGGGTCTTTTTTAGAAATTTTGCAACAATTTCACTCAAAATAGGGGTCTTTGAGTGAAACTTCTCAAAATGTTCCCAAAAATAGGGGTCTTTGTGGGTGACAGTTTGGTAAATTATAAAAAAAAAATATGGGTCTTTGGGTGAAGACTTTTCAAAAATATATGGGGTTGCTTTGGGTAAATCATGTAACAAAGAAATTAAATCAAAATTTGTTTTGACCACCATGTTAACTTATAAAATGGATCAGCCTCATAAGATGTAACGAATTGTTAAGGGGGGTGGCACTAAACATTTGGTCATCCCGTGTGTACATACCCATTCCCCCATCAGTATGTGACCTCCCCCATCACTATGTAACATCCCCCATCACTATGTGACTCCCTCTACATACCTTAGGATTAATGTTTTACACAAAGCCAATCCCTCTTGTTAAGTATCATATTGACTGCATACAACAATCCATTGTATGAAGGCCAAAAATGAACAATCATTTTTTTAAAAGGAGGCCAAATGATGTAATGACTTTCTACTTTCATTCAACAACAACAAAATAATAAAATTAAAAAAAAAAAACACTCAAACCCAAACTACTCTGGACTAAATCACTGAAGTGGTTCATTTATCACAGGAGATGATACTAAAAATGAACAAAACCACAGATTTGGATTCAAGAAAAGAATACCCGGGAAAGAATACATCTAGGTCTTTCACAGAGCTTCACAGCTGGGTATGTATTTTGAGGGAATACCCCAGCATACCACATGAACTTTTAAATTGATTCATCATCACAGGTCTTTCCCAGTGCAAGTTGTATTTCAAAGGATACCTAATATACCATATTGAGCTTTAAAAATTACTCATCTCAAGCAATCTGCCCACACATTGCCTCAATTTGTAGTTTCTATTTGTAACATCTTAGTGTGAAGTGGCCCCCCCTGTTGCTGGCTCAATCCCATCATGACAAAACTCAAATTGTGATAATCAACATTTCATGATTCCATCACTACGTGTCTCACATACAATAAGGAGTACCATTGCCTATTATTAGCTCAAACTCAGAAGGATATGCAAGACTAGCCTTAAGCAATCATCAAGTTTTTAACTTTTCACACCATATTGCAGTGACAGGTTTTTACCAATTATGTGGGGGGGGGATAAAGGGGTGTTAGATTGTATGAAAAGCTTATGGGATGGTATCACTTCCTCTTCCATCACTGATTGGTAATCTTCATCTTGAATTGGGTTATTATCTCTGTCTTCACATTGATTCAAAATATCCAGATGTCTCAGTTAGTAACTTTGAGAAGGAAATGACTCTAAATGATATGGCAAATCACTAAGCTTGCTATTAGGACTAATTGACGACTCTGACTTTAGAACTCATTCGAATAAGAAACTGAAATGATTATATCTCACAGAATTTAGTCAAAATTAGTATAAGTAACCATTATTGTAAGACTATAGTCATCAATGGGCCCTGGGACCCTCATAAGTCTTGGTGCTTAAATAGGGTCTAGAAAATTTGACAAATGAGTCCCCGAATAGAGAATCTTTTAAGTAGGGATGTCAACCTTAAGCTATTCATAATCCTCTCAGCTCTTTTATAACAAGTTTAAAAACATAGAGATTCAGTTCTCCATCATGGCTTAGAGAGGTTAGGCTGACATGCCTTTATCAAGTCAAAGTATTCCATCCTCTGGTACTGGGATATTTATACATGCATTCTAATCAAGGCAGGATTTTTACAGCTGAATTTAGAACCACTTCAACAGAAATTGGGACACTAAATCCAGTATCATTTTGCTTCTGGTTACATGACATAGTTTCATTTTCAGCAACCTAAATGATAATTTTAACTGAGGAAAATAATTCCTTGAAAGGTTGTCTTTTTATTTCCATCTTAAAGAAACATGAGGAGATTTCCAGAAAGAAGCGCCCCCAATTTTCCTCGAACTCCAGTTTTTTACATATTTGGAATGCTTACCAATGTATTAGATCACACCTGAAGTGAATAAGCCGAATACGCCATCTTTATATAATAAGATGATGATTTAGTAGTTTCTGTCCTGCACGACAGAAAGTCAAAGCATGGTTTTCTATGGGGAACGATTACGATAGCAGGCAAGTTCAAAACAAGGTTTGCGGTTTTCTTTTGCCCCTGTTTGTTCAATAAACCTTCGAAACGTTCTTGGTAGGTGGTCTACAACCAATCCAGTGAAATTTTAGATAAATTTGTATCCTAAAAAAATCTCCTCCTGTCACTTTAAAGAGACACTGGCACATTTGAAAAATAGTGCACCCTCTAGATTTGTGAAAATTGATATTTTGGCATGGTTATAAAGCTTTATAATTATTAAGCCCAAATCAACACGCTTATGGGTAAACAGAACGATTTTATAATTAATGTTGCCGGCGACATTAATTCAGCAGACGACGTGGAAATGGCGTGTAACACAAAAAAACACAAGCCAAAGTTGATTCTTACGGCATGCACCTTGTTTGACCGGTCTGTGACCTTTATGTTTTTAATATCAATGAGTACAAGTCTGTAATGTAATTTGTTCATGTAATAGACACATTTGTTGATTGAAGTTACGGCACACGTAAAAGTTAGCCTACAAAATTACCCGGATGTCTTTAGCTTCTTATTAATGTCCCTATCTTCTTTTGGGTATTTTATTTTTATGTGTAAAATGTATCTCTATTCTTCCAATGGTCTAGACTATCATTTGCGAGTAAATTTAAGAAATTTCATATTTTCTGAAAATGTGCCAGTGCCGCTTTAAGATCAATATTTTTGTTTACTTTGTTTTGGCAAAAAGTCTCAAAACAGAATCACCCTGTACTTTTTCATCAATATGAAATGTCAAGAAATTTATGTGAAACTAATTATTCAAAAAGAAAGTTGTGACATATATTACACAAAATAAGTAATTAAATATAAACATTAAGTTACTGTTTATTGCATAGATATTTAAAGGTGCTTGTTCCAATTTATCTCTATTGTGTTCTCTACTTGATTATGATATGAGAGACTGGCACTAGCAGAAACGCCCAATCAAGTACTGTGAGAAACAAACTTGCGGTTTTGATGGTAGAAGCAATATATAATGCATATTGCAAAGCCCTGTTCACTACTGTGGTAATATTGATGGTTAACCATAAATATGTTGGTCTTTTTGTTTATATCTTGAGTAGTGGTGGCACCATACATCATTTTCTGGTGGGCAAATGGGGGGGGGTCAAAGTGTTTGGGGGGGCAAAAGTGAAATTTTTGGGGGAAAAACTTGGGGGATTTGAGGGCTCAAATTTCAGGACAACAATGAGAAAAACACGGCCTTTCGACTGATATCAAAGTATATACTACTTCTGGGTAAATCAGGAGGGTCTCAAAGACGATTGGAACACGCACCTTTAAAAACTAAACAAAGAAAGGAACAAGTATATTTGGGCATATGCTATTTGAAAGATAAATACCACGTACACTTCCCACGGGACAGAACTAATTATTACACAGCCTATAATAAATGATACAATTTTGATGAAACGTGAGTGACAACAGTAGAATGAATCTCAAATAGGCATTTTTGGAAATCAACTCTTCATTTATAGAAACATTGAATTATTACAATTTCCTACCAACTGGGCCTTTAAGGCACTGTCAACTAAATCAGAACGCCCTTTTTTGTTTTCTAGAGCCAGAATTTAAAACCCAAGGGTTCAATCGATTTTGCTCATAGCATATATTGTTTCTTTTCCATTGAGTGTCCCTTAGGGATTTGGATTACTGTAATAACTGCCTGTTTAAAAGTATTTCTATGTACCGAGTACCCTTTTATAATATATCCAAGTATTGAGGACAGACATTGCACTTCAGAATCTTAAGGTGGATATACCCTTCCATTTATCAAACATTTAGAATGTGAAACTCTGTATAAACTCTTATGTCATGTGAAATATAGTATTTAAAGTGCATTTTATGATTGTAACACTGCCTTTAGTTCTTAAAAAAATGAATACAACATTCCCCAGAATGCAGTGGTGTAATCAGCTTTTTTAGCAGGGGAAAAGAGGGGTCTTTAAAGTTAAACTTTGGTAACCTCTTTAGGCATAATATCTTTCATTCAGAGTCAAATCAGAGAGAGAATTTTGTTTGTCATATTTATCAAGGAATCCTTTAAAGGAGAACCTTTACTAAGAATAATCTATATAATATATGCTATAAAAATAATTATTGAACACATATCGAGTGGTTTCATGGAAAAAATGAATTATACTAACCATAAAAATGAATTAAAAACATTTTTTCTGACCATGTGCTATTTTAAATTCGCGCTAGTGTATATGGGATATGTATACGTGTTATGCGATACGGACGGCACAGTAGCGTCATACACCTTCACACATGACTCTCTCATATTGTGTATTTTCTTTGCATGATGCAAACGCAGTGCCGACCATATCGCATAACACGTTATACACTAGCTCGATTTTTAAATAGCACATGACTAGATGATTTGAATTCATTGTTAGGGTTAAAAAAAATTGTTTTTTCGATGAAACCACTCTATATGTGGTCAATAATTATTTTATAGAATATATTGTATAATATTATTCGTTGTACGGGTTCTCCTTTAACACCCTACACCAAGAGTATTGAATTTGAACCCTCCCTAAGCTTGATTTGCTCCTATTGGATCACCCATGGTGTTAATTTTAACAACCTAGTTATTGCACTTAAGAATGAAGAACATTATTTGTTGAACTTTTTACAGGACATTTTAAGCCATAAAATTGTATGCTTTTATCAGTAGTGTGTTTGTTGACTTAAAGTCCCTCAGAGAGGAAATTCTCAAATGTTTTGCACATTAACTCCATGTTCACAAGTCAAAATATTTGTCAAGTTTTGATTTTCCTGAAAACTGGGGGTGGGAATAGTCAAATGGCAAGGGAACCTGCCTCTTGAGGTCTCTGGTTTACATCCCAGTGGGGACACTTGCTGGGATTGATCCAGCCATATTCAATTCTAGATTAAATTTTAAGAAAAAAAAGAGTACCACTCCTTCAATTCTTCATACAGCGGTCTGGTAAGTACTTCCCACGGTGTAGTCTGTGTCACAGACTGCGAAAGATATTATCTAAATTAGTACTGCGCGAGAGATTAACGTTATCAGTCCGTCATAGCGAATGTATGCAAATGAAACTAAATCCCAAATATCTCCGAAAAACGAAGGGGTTCTATGGAGATTTTTGCATCAGAGGGTCGTTTCTATGTTTTGTTTTGAATATGTATCGTAATTGGGTCTGAACCTATATAGAACCTAATGAGAAAATTGAACGTTTTTGTCAGGTACTTCGGTGCTCGCAGACACAGAAAAGTGAACACGCAATCACTACAGGCCGCATCCCTTTTTCCCACAATGCCTTTCGGTATTATTCCAGTCTTGAGAATTTTCAAATGCTGATTTCTATTAACGCCAACTTTTTTTAAACTTTAGAAACAGGATTACGTACTTACCAGACCGCTGTAAATTCTTCATTTGGATCAGTGGGCACACAAACAATTAAAGCTCCCACTTCACATAATTTGCTACAAAGTTGCTGCCTCAAAGTTACATTGGTGCTGTTATACTTTGTTTTCGTTGTAAGAGTTCCATAATTGAGCTAAAATGATCACATATTATTATTGTCCTTCAAGATATCATTTGACATAAACAGTGGCATAACCAGCAGGGGGGACAGGGGGAAAGTGCCCCCTGCTCAGAACCCTTACCCCCCGCCCATCAGCCCCCCAAATAAACTGACTGTTTGTACAGTGTCTATATGAGAAAGACCCAAATTTGCCCCATCAGGAAATGCCTCGGCACCCAATTCTACCCCCCATTTGCAAAGGTCTGGTTTCGCCACTGTCCATAATGACACAAAAATGTGACACAAGGCAAGAAAAATACCCTGAAATATTTCACTCATCTTGCCTGGATTAGTTGTTGGCCTAAGGGGGTATCTGCCCCTTGCCTCAACCTGATCTCTCCCCACTCTCCTTGAGCTAAGCCATTGCCCCTTCACTGTCATAAGTAATTCATCACTACTTCATAGGTTACTTTCCATCAAACCACAAACCATCATTAGCACTAACCCTTTGGGCCATAGTTGTAAAAGAGTTCAACTTTTTCAGACTTTTTTCAAAAATTTCAAAATTATGCATTCTAATGCCCATTATTGAAATCAGCATGAAAAATGCATTCAAATGAGGGCAAACAAGCCTAGTCTTAGGTCAGTGGTTTTTGAGATGGCTTACAAAATGACCTGCAGTCATTTGGAAAGCCATCTCAAAAGCCACTGACTTATGTGTTATAACCTATACAGATCTAGCCAGGTGGAAAGGGTTAACCAACAGCTTGTCATAATGAACTCCTTAAGTGTATTAGCTCTAATGATGTCTCATGATGACTACTATCCCCTCTGGAGGTTCAATATCCACTGAGTTCTTATTGCTGGCCAATCGCCCATCAATTGTCGATCCGATTTTTATTCAGATTGCACGTAATCGATATGTTTTGATCAGAACATGTAGCATATTCTGGTTAATTGGACGCCATCAGCAATGAAAAGCCTAGAACAGACGGCAATCTCTGATAACTTACAATTTCACCACATCTGATCTTCTCAGACCAATGACAACAGTGGTGCGATTGACACAGGCAGAAATTGGATGATACTTGAGCGATAGAAAACATAAGAAATTCATCATTTTACAGACTATGCCTTTGAAGTAGAGTATGTAGCCATGGTGATAGTAGTACTGCAAAAATGTTTGAGGAAAAATGCATTCAAAAGAATCAAAAAACTTTCAAACAAGCCTGTCACCTGTCAGAGTTGTTGGGGCATGGGAAATCTCCCCATCTGACCAAAATTTCCCCCCCCCCACATTTTTCCCCCTTTTCTTTTTTTTTTTTTTTTTTTTTTTTTTTTTTTTTTTTTTTTTTTTTTTTTTTTTTTTTTTTTTTTTTTTTTTTTTTTTTTTTTTTTTTTTTTTTTTTTTTTTTTAACACCATGGCCAGTATTCCAAAAGGTGTTTAGCGCGATTTTAAGCTAAGTGAACGTTTATATGCGAGATAAACATATCGTTTAAGTAAACGCTATTCCAGAAAGGAGTTTCAAGTTAAACGCAATTTTAATGCATCGAAATTTAAACTAGGTACGGGGCTAGTTTAAGAAGTGTTTTAGTGTGTGTTTCCGCCAAGTGCACAGCCCATTACACTGTCCTATTGACAAATGGTGCATACCATTCTCGCCCAGTTGGTGCATCAACTTAAAACGCTAACGGAAAGCCAGGTAATTTGGGCGCTCAACCATTAAACGCAATAGGGGCCCTTTTCTACACTCAAGTTAGCGTCTTTCAATAACGACGATGTTACTTGTGTTTAAAGCTTCTGTTTAAGCAAGCAAATAGGTAAAAATATTTAAACGCGTTTTGCTTAAATCCAATTTTTAAATAACAGTGATTTTGAGCTAAAATCGCATGTTGGCTAAACAAATTTCTGGAATACGGCCCATATGTTTTTGTTTTTTGGTTATTTTAGTTATTCATTTTAGCTACAAGACCCCCTTTTAAAAGATTTTTTTTATTAATTTCACCTCACCTTGTTTGGACTCAATTGATGCATTTTTCATACTGGTTCCAAATATGGTCAATAATATTGAAATTTTTAAAAAGAATTAAAACTGTTTGAATTCTTGGCAATACATGTTTGGTCACTTGCAGATTCCTGAGGATCAAAGGCACTCTCACTGATTTGATAAATCAGAATATCACAACAAAAATCATCAAATACCCCATTTTCACAGGTTTGGAAGAAATATAACATACCTAAAAAGTGGTAAAGACTGAAAGCAACCTAATAAGGATGAAATCTGATATTTCAGTCCTTATTGTCTATATTGACACATACTGCAACATGCAATTGAATGGAGATTAAATTCCTTCAACAATTTTTATTTGGAAAAAATACCTTATGAGAGTGCTAGACTTATCCTTCACCTTTAATTTACAGCAAATTTTAAATATTTTCACACTTTTGGGTGGATCATGGGTATTGCCTATTAGTAATACCTTTTACAGGTATTAAAATTATCAATAGCTATCCAGAAGTCAGTTCTTGTATTATCTTGTTTTGAAGTTGTAATTACATCAGCTATCATGTTAAATTTCAGTTTGTTTAAACTTGTTTGTCAATTATCAATTTTAATCAATTCTTATTTGATACTTAAATGCTGTTGTCAGTTGCCGATTTTGTTTTTCCTGTCATGAGGCCCTAATGCGAGGCAGGAAACTCTCATCAAACATTATGGTACATTCTTAGGTAATATTGATTGAATAATTTGTCTCAAAAGCTTACACTTGCATTTGTATTTTAGAATTAATTAGCCCATAAAACCCTCTCATAATTGTGTTAATCGTGTGCTATGCCTCCTAGAACTAAATTATTGAATAATATCGATTACAATTTTAAAACATGTGAAATGTTTAAAATGTTAGCCACAGAGTTAACATGTGTGTGAGTGTAATTTAACATAATCTGTGACCCATGCGCCATAACCCAGGACTATTTTAGGAGGGGAAAATTTTTCTCAAAAGGGGACTTTTTCAAAAAGGGGACTTTTCCCCCTACATTTGCCCCTCCCCAAAGGGGGGGGGGGGGGGGTAATTTGGCAAAAGTGGATCTTTTTCATTTTTTCACCAAAATGTTATCCTGTTTTTGACAAAATAGCATAACAATAAAAAAACCCCCCCCCCTATTTTTTGCCTTGTTTCCGCTTCGCAAATGCATTTTTTTGGCATTTTTGAGCCATTTTAGGGGTTTTGGGGGCTTTTTGGAATGGGGCTGGCCCCCCCCCCACTGGTTATGCCTGTTTGAGAACTTTGAGACCTTTGAGATGGCTACCCAAATGAAAAAAAAACAATGCAGTCCTTTGATAAGCCATCTCAAAACCACTGACCTAAGACTAGGCTTGTTCGGACTCTTTAGAAGCCTTCTTTTTTCAGTTTCACGCTGACCCCAATTCACAAATATGGTCGTGAAAATGTACTTTTGGTTTACAAAAGTGTTTTTTAAGGGTAAATATGAAATTTCATCAAAATACGTCAAATTATACTTGGCTCACATAAGAACAAAGACTGGACTTTGTTTGTTTGATCATATTTGCTTTTGTCAATTCAGAAGCGTGCATATTTATGCTCATTTTTCGTGCCATACACCAAAATCATGTGGGCACTTTTAGGCTGGGCATAATTCAGAGATGTTTTTAGTATTATGTCATCTCTTTGTAGAAGTAGCCCACACAAATTGTCAACTTGGCAAAAGAACACACACACAGATTCAACCCCTGAGTCTACTGCATTTCTTAAATGATTGTGCTTGGGTTGTTACAATTTTTCATTGTGATTTACCAATTACAGCAAGCTTTTTCTAAAATATGTTCACTGTTTCACTGCACTCTTTCGGAAGGATACATCATTCTAACAATGTCACTGATTGGGTCAATAAATGGTATCAACCTTCTTTATACCAATCGGCCGGTAGTGTCTCAGGGGGTTAAAGTACACAAAGAAAGTCTAGCTCTCTTGACACAAGATTTATAGCCATCATAATAAGTTCAATGGCTAAACACTTTTCTTTTCATTAATTATTAATAATAAACAAATACAACTACTTATTGCATGTTTCAATGAAATAGAGCTTTGAAATTAAGTACAAAACAGTATCGCTAAATCATTCCAGAAGGAATATAATACATCAAAAAAACACTCCAAAAAATTGCAATATCTTTGTGCATTAACTACTAGTTGTAACTTTAGTCAATAAAAATTCGAAAGTTGGAAGCGAAGTATAAAGGTGTCTGTAGGGCTTTGCATTTCATCATCGATACACCAATACCATAAACCTCTCTCTGCCATATATAGAAAATTGAGGTTACTGTATACGACCATCAACAACATACACGAATGTTTATACACTTTATTTTAAAGCCAGAACTTATCATTTCCACCATTACGTAACTGTACTTGCATTGGAAAGCCTGGTCTTTTTCTTTAATGTGATGCTCAAAATGACTTACTTATGTTGATCGAGATTTAATATTGAAAAAAAAAATTTTGATTGCACCTTTTTTTAAGATAATTTCTATGGGTTATTAAAAAAAAATAGTGCCCTTTTGCTTGGTTATTTTCTTGACTATCTTCCATATGAAACATCCAAATATGGCTCTTCGGGCACAACCATTGTAGATGTGAGGGGTTCTTTCAACCAAAACGCAGACAAGAACCTTTCTATCCAGTGGTAGATCCATAGACCTTATGACTTTGCAAAGGAGTCTGCATAAAATGTTTCTTGATGGTTTCCTTGCAACATTAACCTGCTGATTCCAAATCTTGATGATGCAACTTTTGTATCCTTGAGCATTTTATGGAAGGGGTAAATTAAAGGTGCATTTCGTGATCCACAACCTCGTTCCCCGACTTACCTAAAAAAAGTTGAGATTTTTATATAATCTGAACCGTTAGCCTTAGGCAAATATCTGTGAGAAATTTGTAATTTTTGTAAACGGACAGAAATTACAGCACAGTGGTCTATGGGACCATGGGAAACAAGTAATCGCTCATACACAAAACCGCAACATCCGAATCAACTCAAATCTTATGAAGAAGCTTTTCTCAAGGATATCTAGTGAACAGTGAATAAAACAGAAGGTGCTGGAATCACAAAATGCACCTTTAACAGGGGTCAAATTTGTAAACGTTCATAAGGGATTAAAAGGTGTATAGACATGTTCATCTTGTTCATCTTGTTAAAAAAGGTATAGTTTGCTATAGGAATTATTACTTTTAACACAGTAGGCTTAAAATGGTTCAAGGTCACCCTTTGGTAAAAAAAATTATAATGAACATATTTCTCTCAAAATGGTCTCAAATTCTTCATGCTTATAGATAGTATTGTAAATTAATGTTATGTGATTTGCAGGGCCGTACGCAGGATTTTTTGGAGTGGGGTGCGGGACTTCGAAAAGTGGACCTTTTTTTGCTAAAAGTGGACCTAACTCCCTAAAATGGCCTTTTTTTTTTTTTTGGACTTTTTGCACATTTAATCACCAAAAAGTGGACTTTCTTGTCAAAATGTCCCTATATTTTGGACTTTTTATCAAAACATTCAGCAAATTTTGTGGAATTTTTTTGGGGGGGTGTGACTGCAACCCCCCGCACCCCCCCCCCCCCCCCCCCACCGCACTGGTACGGGCCTGGTGATTTGTTTGACATTGCAAATGTAGACCTAATTAAGGGGGAAATTGTGTTAGGCCTAAGGCCTACAGATCTATGGGAGATCAGCACTCTGGCCTCTGTTGGATATCTTTGAGCTGAATAACAAATACGTAGGCCCTATATTTTCTGTTGTAACATCCCCATACGAACAATTTGAAACCAATTTGAAACCAATTTGAAACCAATCGGAAATGTTTAATGCAGGCGCGGATCCAGGGAGGGGGCGGAGGGGGCTCGCGCCTCCCGGTAATTCTGCAAAATTTTGCAAAATCAGCCCATTTTGGACAAGTTTCAGCCTTCAGCCCCCCCGGTAATTTTGACGTTTTTCAAATCTTGATCCGCCCCTGTAGGCCTAATGTTTACCCGATATGAGTTTTTGGCCTGTCGTGCAAACACAAAAGGTTGTAGATATAGGAAACTATACCTTTTTTTAATCCTTAGAACCAGATGAACATGTCTATACACCTTTTTAACCCTGTGTTAAACATATACAAAATTTACCTCTGTTAATCCCCCTCCCCCTCCCCGGGCTCCCCCTATCTCAAAATGCTCAGGGATGCAAAAGTTGCATCAATCGAGATTTGGAATCAGCCCGTCAATGTTGCCTAGAAAAAATCGAAATATTTTGCGCAGACTCTTTCGCAAGGTCACATGGGCCTACCGCAAAACTAAAAACTAAGATCCGGTCTAATAACACGAGGGAAATTTAACTTTTTCTACTTTGCTTTTATTTATAACGCCGTCCAGATATTGACTAGATTTTCGCGCGGAATCTATCACGAGAACTTCTGCAGTAGTGTACAATATAAAACACATAATAAGTATTCATAAACAGAGTGATACTTACATTTTCATAGTGTCATTCGGTAAATCATCCGGAATTTTCGTCAAGTTTTTCTGCGAACAATCAGCTTTTAATTCGCTCCCATTATTTGGTTGTTTCTCCTGGCGACAGCAACATACACTCGCGCATACACTGCACAAAATGGGCGATTCTGTATGCCCATTTAGATGCTCTATCTTCCACGACATCACAGCAGCAACAAAAATTATTACGAAAACTTTGATTTCTTGCCCAATTCTAGTACCCATTTCTAAAATTGGTAAGACAGAGAGCGAGTTCTCGTGATGCGATTCTATCTACAGTTTGTAGACAAGAATGAATTCCGACAGTTCAAGCCAAAACATCGATAGCTTTCATACGGACGGCACCATTATTTTATGGGGAGAGAGGATATCGATGGAGTTACAAACCATGAGTTCTTTTCAATATTATTTATATTCAATTATCAGTCAAAATTCAATGAATGGAGTATCTCTTCGACGCTATTCAAAACGAAGGAGTTAGCATCGTTTTACACAATACGTAACAGCTATTTACTTTCTAAAATTTGGTCTCACACAGATACATAATATTTGTGCCTTAGTAGTTTAAAATATTCATAAGCAAGTTTCTGGAACGAATGATCGCCGGGATCTAAATGACTTATTTTTCGTCTGTGTGCCTGACTAAAATAAAAATGATGTTTCAGACATCTTCCTCGAACTTCCTTAAGTTTGACATTTTAAAGTGAATGGTAGAAATTGGGTAGTAAAATATAATTCTAGTAATTCAAAGTGATATGTCAGTATAAAGAATTAGCTGCTAAACATTTGTAGACGGAAAAAATTAATACTCCAGCTCCATCTGTCTTAGTAGATGATAAAGGAAAATCACTCACACGGGCTTAACCGGGGCTTAACTTGAGCAAGAAACATAATATTTTCGTGGATTCATTTTAATTCACAGCAAGATAGAAAATATATAGTAAGTGCATCTCCAATAATCTGTCAACAATTACAGGCTCCCAAGGAAACGATAGTAAATATGAAACTGGGTAAAATGTGTACATAAATTTAATGTTAGGCTGCAGAATCCCCCTTTTCATTATGTCATATATTTTTCTTGAGCTAGCGCATTGCATTGATTTTCCCCCTGTTCATCACGAGGGCTCTTATCTTCAGTAGATAGCTTGTCAACTTGATGTGGTAACTTAACACTCATTGCGGGAAAGCCGGAAAGTCGCTATTTCTTTCAAAGTTCAAGAATGTTACGCGATATAGCGCGCATATGGTACAAGTCAATAGATTTCCTAAAACTAAAAGCAAACAAAATTGGGACAACAATATACAACAGAGTTTTATGTGCTTAGGGGCGCACCAATAGATTTCCGGGGGCGCATGGAAGTTTGAGGTAGGGTCTTTTTTTTTCGCCGCTGTTTTACAGGTGGGTGGGGAAGGGTTTTTTTTACTCACCAGTATATAGGGCAATTTTTTACCCACCATTGGGCCAGTTTTTTCACTTGTGGGCAATTTTTTTCAAGAAAACTGATGGTGAAAAAATGGTGCACCCCCTATTTTCGATCAACTGATTTAGAGTATATATCTTTGATAACTTAAACTAAATAGCACTGATATTAAAACACATTCAAACACGAGACAGGTATTCAATGCCCCTAATCACATTCTGTTTTTGTCGTTTTTATTTGTTTGGTTTTTGTTTTTTATTTGTTTTTGTTTATTTGTTGCTTGTTTACTCCCTCATGAAACATTAATTAATTTTTGACATTTTCTTTAGTTTAAGGACGCCTCTTAGAAATTGTCTTGAGACAAAGGCACTCGTCATCTGGGGTATAGATAGGGGTGCACAAAGGTCCACGTTTTGCTCAATAGCATTTAATTTGCGAATCATAGCTTTGTCAAAGTATTTAATGAATTCTGTTTAGATTGGCTTACTGTATTTTGTCCTTAATTTTTTTTTAATTTAATCTAAACTGAGTAAAATTGAAAAAGCAGATTTGATTGAATTTAGTTTTCGTAAGGCCGAGTAAAACAAAATATATGTCGATATTCCAAACAAAAAAGAAGAGGGGACTTTTAAATTTGCATTTAAAAATAATCTAAAGAGGGACGTATTTAGAGGTAAGAGGGCCTGTGCCAAATAGGCTAGGTGCCTTAAAAAGGGGGCTTTTTAATTTCTTAGATCTGGATAGTTGATGATAATTAACAAACCTTCCTTAAAGTGCTACTTGAACATTAGCAAACATATTATAAGAAAATCATATTCTGAAACACCATTTAAAATTTTATTATAAGAGAGAAATAGGATGATTATATTCATCATCCCTCACATTTTGTTTCTCTCCTACTTAACATGCTTAACATGATAACATCCCTCTCATAACCCCCATAACCCATACCCATCCTTTGTCTTCCGCTATCCTCTGCTATGTTGGTCACCCCACACATCCTGTTTTTCTCTCGATAAACATAGTTTTTCTCTTGAAAAACATAGTTTATCAAGAGAAAAATATAATTTTTCATTTTGAAAAACACGGTTTATCAAATTGATTAGCATGGTTTGAAAAAATATGTTTTTCTCTCGATAAACTTAGTTTATCTAGATAAACTAGTTTCTCTTGTAGTTTAGCAGAGTTTTAAGAAAAACTATGCTTTTCTCTTGACAAACTTAGTTGATCTTTTCTAGATAAACTCATTTCGGAGTCACGGTTTATCAAATTGATAAGCATAGTTTCGAAAAATTATGTTTTTCTCTCGATAAACTTAGCTAAACTTAGTTTTTCTAGATAAGCTTAATTTTTCTCTTGATAAACTCAGTTTTAGATAAGCTGAGTTTTTTTAAAACTATGTTTTTCTCTTGATAAACTCAGTTTATCAAATGGATAAGCTGAGTTTTTTTAAAACTATGTTTTTCTCTTGATAAACTTAGTTTATGTAGATAAACTTATCCTTTCTAGATAAATTTATTTTTTCTATGGAGAAAAACCGTGTCTATCAGCAAAATTTTTTTCTCTCTCGATATATAGAAAAAAACTAAGTTTATCGAGAGAAAACCGTGTTTATCTAGAAAAAAACATAGTTTATCAAGAGAAAAACAAAATTAATCTAGAAAATCATAGTTTATCAAGGTCTTGATATCCTGGCAAGCAGTCTCTGTGTTGCTATATAAACAACAAATCTGAAAAGGTTTACAATTTTGTTTGGCTGCAAAATGTGAAACCTTTGATCAAAAGAAAGGGGAAAACTAATTTCGCTAAATTTGCTGATGGTCCCTTGGCAAAATACTGAAATATTTCGAAGTCCCTCTTTAGATGAAGACTGTAGTGATAGCCTGCTTTAGTCCTGCTCTAGCCAAAAAGCTGCGTGCCGCCATCTTACGATTGGCTCACGGCAACGACTGGTCAATAAGCAGATGGGGATGGGAAGAGGCGGCTATGGCAAGCCGATGGAACCACAACCCAGATAAACTATCTAGACAAACATATTTTTTTCTCTTGATAAACATAATTTTTCTCTTGATAAAGATAGTTTTCTCTTGATAAACATAGTTTTTCTCTTGATAAACATAGTTTTTCTCTTGATAAACATAGTTTTTCTCTTGATAAACATAGTTTTTCTCTTGATAAACATAGTTTTTCTATTGACAAACATAGTTTTTTTCTTGATAAACACAGTTTTCTCTTAATAAACATAGTTTTTCTCTTGATAAACATAGTTTTTCTCTTGATAAACATAGTTTTTCTCTTGATAACCATAGTTTTTCTCTTGATAAACATAGTTTTTCTCTTGATAAACATAGTTTTTCTCTTGATAAACATAGTTTTTCTATTGACAAACATAGTTTTTTTCTTGATAAACACAGTTTTCTCTTAATAAACATAGTTTTTCTCTTGATAAACATAGTTTTTCTCTTGATAAACATAGTTTTTCTCTTGATAAACATAGTTTTTCGCCTGAAAAACAGTTTATAAAGAGAAAATACGGTTTATCAAATTGATACACATAGTTTTTCTCTTGATAAACTCAGTTTTAGATAAGCTGAGTTTTTTTAAAACTATGTTTTTCTCTTGATAAACATAGTTTTTCTCTTGATAAACTCAGTTTATCAAAATAGATAAGCGGAGTTTTGTTTTTAATTAAAAACCCCTGTTTTTCTCTTGATAAACTTAGTTTATCTAGATAAACTTAATTTATGGAGAAAAACCGTGCATCAAATCGAAAAGCAAAGGTTGTTCTCTTGATTAACTATAGGTTTATCTAGAAAAACCGTTCTATCTAAAAAAACTTAGTTTATCTAGAAAAAATCTGTTTTTCTATGAGAAAACCGTGCATCAAATCCCTCGATAAACTGAGTTTTATCTAAAAAAAAACAATAGTTTGAATCAAGAGAAAAATTAAATTTATTTAGAAAAACATAGTTTAATCGGAGAAAAACTGTGTTTCCAAAGAAAAACATAAGTTTCCCAAGAAAAACATACTTATTATCTAGAAAACTAGTTTATCAAGAGAAAAACTATGTTTTCGAGAAATTTAGTTTAAGAGAAAACCCGTTTCTTCTAGAAAAACTTCGTTTATCAAGAAACCTATTTATCGAAAAAATAGGTTTATCCAAGAGCGAAAAACTGTTTATCCTAGAAAAACGTGTTTACCTATATAAACATATAGTTTATCGAGATAAGTTTATATAGAAAAAAATAGTTTATCAGATAGAAAAACATGTTTAAGTACAAACTTAGCTATCAAAGAGGAAACGTGTTTTATCTAGAAAAACTGATAAATATGTTTTATTCTGATACACTATTTTATCTATAGATAAACAGAGTTTTTCTCTTGATAAACTACGTTGATCACAATGAAAACCTATGCTTTTTAAGAGAAAAACTATATGTATATCAAGAGAAAGATAGGTTTAACCTATAACGTAGCTTATAAGAGAAAACGTTTATATATAGATAAGTTTATCGGGGGGGGGGGTTTTTTTTTTTTTTTTGGTTCAAATTCATCTTTGGCCATAGGCGGCACATCACAATGAGCTACCAGGGTAAATTTGACCAAACATGGGTTGATAATTATGATTTTGGTCAATTTAGTGAGGCTGCCCCTAGACCCCTTCTTGAATCCGCACTGGTTCTCAAAACCTTGTTTTTTTCGCCATACAACGTGGGTTTCGATCGAAAAACCTGTTTTTCGTTAATTAATAAATAGTTTTTCATCATAAACCTCTTTTTTTATATAGTAAACCATGGAACCTTTCTAGATAACAAGGTTGTTGAAAATAAACAAGATTTTTGCTATAAAACCAAGGTTTATTGGTGGAAACCGTGTTTTTTTTTATTAAAAAAGGGTTTTCGTAATTGTTATAAACACTAATTTCTACCGAAAGCTAGTTTTCGTTATTATAGATAAGCAAATGACAAAAATACACACCATTTCCAGCAGTCATTTAAGCTGGCGTCAAATGGAAAGTTACGTCCGCCTCGTATTTTTTTTTAAAATAGACTTAAAATAGTTTTCCCAGTCTAAATTGTAAATAAATTTGTTTTTAAAATGACCCATAGTTGTGGTTACATTGCTCTAAAAAATGTCACATTTTGACTCGATCACCATAACGATCCCAATCCACGGTGTCCGCCAAAGCTGCATGCACATCATGAAGTGTACCTGAATATTATACCGTATTCAATCTTGTCAGCAGAGGACGCACAACAAAATTGACTGATGTTTCCAGCAGGAGAGTTCTCATGCAAGACCTCTGACAAATTCAGCCGGAGTGATTGGGCACAGGGGGCGGTGTTGGTGGGGGGAGGGGGGGGGGGGGGGGAAAGCTTATCATTTTCCTGTGTGTATCATTTTGGCTGGTGTGTAAATAAGGGCCTTCATTTTTCCGGTCTTGTTCAGACCCATATTTTCCCTTCCTTGGACCTCTCACCTTTCCACATGGACCATTCGTTGTATTCAAATATGGTCCAAGAGCCATATTGACTTAGATTATTTTCCAGATTATGTAGGCTCCCGGGGCCATATGGGCCCTGTGGAATATTTAGGGCCAAAATCTCATAGGAGCGGTCAGCTTGTGGCGGCGAAATGGAATATGTGTAGGCCTATGTGTGTTAGAAGTGAATGAGTGGATGCTTTGAGAGTTAGTGGTCAGATGAATGTGGGTAGGTTCTTGTAAATAATTTTTGTGGATTATTTTTTTTATACAGACTAAATTATCATCAGTGATTTGCTAAATCCAGAAATCGAAAAAACAAATCATCAAAAATTAGATTTTTGTCATTGTCTGTACAAGTATAGCTATCCCTACATACCCTACAATTGCCATTCCTGAAAGCAACCTAAAATGACAAATCAATATTTTAGTCCATACGGACAGTTATCCTGAAGGAGATTGAACTGAAATGGGGTTCATATATTTTGAGCATTGCTGTTTTCTTCCTTTTCTGTAATTTTTAGTGGCAAAATGTACTTTATAGTAATTTTACCAACTTATCCATCACTTTTAGCTATTCCCCTGCAAATATTTTCAATATTTTGACTTTTTTTGGTAGAAATCAACTGTAGTGCTTAATGATTTTTTACATTGTGAGTAAAATTGCCATAATTCCAGCTATATTTTATTGCAATGTCGTACAGTGTTAATAACAACTTTTAATGAAAAGAAATATGGAACGAAAGCGTGATATAGGAATATACACCTATATGTGTAGGTGTTGGCGTGGGGGTGAAGTTGGTTGTAATTACACTAATTAGTGCCAACAATTATCATGCTTTACGAACAAATTGTATTTTAAAAGGGCGAAAATGCGGAATACTGAATAAAATGCTCACAGAAGTTCAACGTCCGTTGCATTCAAATGTGGGTCTGACCTATTTCCCCACTACTTTCGTTTTATTTTGATCCTATGGGTTCCACCAATAATTTGCACCTATTTTTTTAATCGAACGGAGCAACTTTAAATTTGACCCTGACCAATGAAATTGAACCCTTTTTATTAATTGTTGCTGTTTTTAGCCTATAGCTCTTAAACTTTACATTGTAGGTTGTACAACTATATACCTTTTCTGAAACCTTATTGTTAGACAAATAACGTGGATAATATCCTTTTCAACACGACTTGGATCAATTTACAAAATTGACCCCTGTAGAAACTTTTGTCTTGTCCAACACCATTTGCGGCACTTAAGATCACGTTTCGGGGTCCCTGCAGGCTGTTTTTCAACATATTTAATCCTCAAGCCCTTTTGTACTCGAGATGTTTACAAATTTCTGCTAGCTCCTGGGATTTCTGTCGATACGCTGCTAACTCTCCAGTTCTCCATTAACATCTTACAGACTGGAATACTGTCTGGCTCAGGCCATATACCCCAAGACCAGACCATCAAAATCATACCTATGACAGAAACTCCCACCTCAACCTGGTAGCAACCTTCCACATAAGGAATGGTCACCTTGAACAGGATTCCACAGGAGTCGGTCGTTTCACAACACAATACCCTTCATTGGGGGCTGCGACCATCTCCTTGCCAAATGTGGTCTCCATCACAGACTGCGGATCACATTCTCAATGAGTTGCCCCTAACCCTTTTCGCCACCGTTGGATATACGACTTCTCAAACCCCAACGCATTCATGTGAGCTGCCTCCAACCACTCAATTCATTAGCTGTTGCGTCATGCAGATAAGAATACGCTTCCAAGCATGCAGTGAACGTCAGAATTTTCTGACATTTCGCGCATTCCAATAAATAAGTACGACCGAAAATTTCTTTGGGGATTTTTTTAAAAGAAAATTGGTGATGGGTGCCACTCTAAGTCCCCTACTCTCGGGCGCCAACCCGAGGCCCTAGTAATTCGCCACTGCAGATTCATCATGAATACCATCATCAGATCATAGTTACATAACCTCATTTATCATTTTCACTAAATTGAATACTACCGTTATCATAGTCTTTTTATTACAATAAAGAAATTTTTGAAAAAAACTGGTTAAAAATCTAACTGACATGGATTTTGACACTTTATTTCCATATTGATTTTGTTCGCAATTAATAACAACGTTATTTAATTTTCCGATTTAAAACAATTTCATTTTGGGATTAAAGACATTTGGTTTCGGATTAACAAACATTCGGATAACATCACTTTCCAAATATATAGATTTAAGAATTATGCGGACAACAAATCGGATAACGATGTTTTAAATAAACTTACGGTTAGCCACAAATTCATATGAAACAGATTCAATCAAATCTCTACCACATGACATGTTTAGGCATTTGCCCCGGGAGCATTTAACACTTGAAAACAATAATTTTCAAATTGACTGCAAAATAGTTTTCTACAAATGAGACACACAACTACAAATCGTTAACCACGTCCCCATCTTGAATTGTTATTTCCTTCCCCCGGTTTAGTGTGTCGATTTATCGTGATATCATAATTTTTCCACCAAAGTGATCCATCCTCGCTTTAGTGGTGCTATTAATAGAACCCACCTAGCGCACCTGTCGTAATGGACTCATCTCAGCTGATACTAATCCTGCCACTCTCTGATGGAAAACTTCACTCAATAATATTAAGTAGATTCTTCCTCCATTTTATGAAAGGGGGAGTTGATTCATTAACTTGAATTGCAAAATGAGTATTTTAAAGAAATTCTAAATATTCTAAGATTTTTCCCACCATCCTTAAAGTAATAATTGGATAGTTGATAGAAATTGTTGGATTTCATAATCAGGAAAATACAAATTTACTCTAATGTCCTCTTGAAAGTCCAACCTATCAAAGATTAAACCGCAACCAAATGCTGCGTGCGGGTTTTTTTTCCACGTATCTCTCTTCATCATCATTTACAGTCTGAACTTCGTGGTGAGCTGGCGGACCACTGTATGGATTGCCCGCAAATGATTTCAATTACAAGAAGTTGTAAAAAATTGTCGAACAAAAAATGTCCTTAGAACCGGTGGAATATATCGCGATGGATCCATGAAACGCAATATTTTTAAAATCCTCGTACTTTCGGTATTTTTAAGAGTTGGAAGATTTGAATGTCTGTCGTTCATCGGACATCGATTGTCCCGAAGTTTGCTGTTGTCAGTGGATTAGGAGCCATTGGAGATTCTCAGCGGGCCATTCAGAGGGATTGAAGGCAGATTGTTCCCGTAAGAATTTGTCGTCGGTTCCCGCCAGGATTAAGTAACTTGACCACGGAATTGTGAGTATGAAATGCAGATTATAGTAATGTGAAAAAAGGGGGAGTAAAAGCAGGTGGAATCGGTATTTATTCCGAGTAATTGCAAATATCCTAATTGGTTAGAGACATTTTGTTATATTCAATCTCTTTCTTTCTGTTTTCCTCTTGGTGCAAAAGGAACAAATTTCCCTCTAAAAGTGAACTACATTTCTATTATTTTTTTGAAAACATTCTTGCAAGTTAGAGTATTGGGTCTTCAATTAATCTTTAAATTATGTAAGAATGACTTAAAATTGAATGTTAAAAATGTTTTTTTTTTTTTTTTTTTTTTTTTTTTTTTTAATTTAGTATATTTTTTTATCTCTATTATACAATAGAGTTCAACCCTTTTACAAAAACCGTTTGTTTTCACAATTTCGTACAAGAGAGATAGCACTTTCAGGTTAAAAACACGCACTTAACTCATTCACGACACTGTATTCTATGGGAAATGGGCAATTTTGGCACTTTTTCATCATTAAAACTTAGGAAAATACAACATATCTTGCCAAAGTAATAGCCAAAGTCACCAACTGACCAAATTTTCCGACATAATTGACCTGCCGATGGTGTTTAACCCTTACAAGCTATGTTTTAGTTCAAGAGAGAAATCATTTCTCTTAAAAAAGGGGGATGTCCCCATTTCTAAAAAGTTTTCAACTTGAATTGCTCTTATCTGATCTGATAGTTGGTAGAAATCTGAGTTTTGAAACATTGTCATGTATTATTATTTCTTGCTTCTCAAATTTAACATGTTTTTGCATATCTTTAATTATTACGCATTGGTCATGTTTGCATTCTCAATGTTTTATCATGTATAATAGATATCATCATCATCATCATATATTTTATTTCCATGCCAATCAAATAATACAATTTACAAACAGAGTACACTACAGTAAATAAAATACAAGAAATATTATTGTTGACATGGAGGAGTCAACCAAAAGGCTAAGAATCGCCAGAGGTGGTTGACCCCTATGAAAAAGTAGCAACTACATGTATGTGTAGATACCGAATGAGAATATACAAACAATGCGACAATTTTTGTCAACAAATTACATTTTATCATTAGAGAAATGATTTTGTTATTGATATTGCATAATCATGTAAGATTTTAAATTATACTTAAAACAGTTCAGAGTTGTGGCTGTTTTTAGATCACTGGTCAAATTATTCCAAAATACTGATCCCGTCGAACGAACGCCCTTGATGCAAATGCTGTTTTTTTTCTGTTTAATTGATAATCATTTATATTTCTTGTAATATGGGGGTGAATGGTGTGGCGTTTAGCAAAGTACTGGTTGAATATACAAGGGAGATGACCCATTGAATGTTTATACACAAATATACCGAGATTAAATTCAAACAAATCATATATATTGAGTGATTTTAAGTTTTTTAACAATGGACCAGAATGAGATCTGAAATGGGATTTAAATATATTTCGAACAGCTGAAAAGATTTCACATGTACGGTACATATGTTCTTTGAGTCAACATGCTCCAATTCGGTCAATTTTACGGGTAAAATATTGACCACTTTCTTAAAACTGTGTAGTGCATAGGTGTCAACCCTTGGTTAAATGAACAATCAGGCAATTCGTGGAAGTTCCTCAAAAATAACGGTGAAAACCCATGTGCTTTTGGGCTGATTTGAAAGGGAATATTTATATGGTTCAGTGGATTTCTCCAACTGTTTTTATTTGAGAAACCAACATGGGGCGAGCTAGAGGGACGTTTTTGTTTTTTTTAAACTGTGTGCACTGAATGGTTTAAGGTTGGTGGCTGATTTCACTTTCTATTTGCATTTGGAGGACATAACAAAAACAACAGATTCAATTTTTTAGCTATTGCTAAAGATTTAGCACTATCAGTTAAATTTGCTAAATCAAGAAATTGGAAAAAATATAAAAAATCAGATTTTGATTTGACGAGTATACTTCCTAAAAGACCCGCAAATGACTAAGACCAAAGCAGCTGACTAATAAGCACAAAATGGATATTCATGGACACTTGCTGTACACACGTAATTGAATGGGGATTCATATCTTTGAAAATTCCTGTTTTTTCCTTTTTGTCAATTTTTCATTTAGAAAAATAAATTATTAAACTGAGAATGATAAGACTTCTCCTTCACTTTAGGCTAGTCACTGCCAAAATTTGCAACTATTGAAACTATTTGGGTGGTGTTTTAAAGGGTTTGATTTAGAAACAAATGGTATTACACTGGCCCATATGGTGTGCGTATAATGTCCACTCCCTCCCTCCACCACCCCACCCACCACCCACCCACCCACCCACCCACACACCCCACTCACTCACTCACCTCATCACTCACTCACTCACTCACTCACTCACTCACTCACTCACCAACTCACTCACTCACTCACTCACTAACTCACGCACTCACTCACTACTCACTCACTCACGAACTCAGCACGTTCACTCACTCCACTCACGTCACTCACGCATCCACCACACTACCACACCCCCCCCCCCCCCCACACACACACACGCTCTCTCTTTCTCGCTTTACTTCGAGATGGAGAGGGAGTTGTTGGTTGTTGGTTATTTTTTTTTGCTGTGGACGTGTAACTGTTTATATCACACAGATGCAGCCAAGGTTAATGACAGATAAAATTGACAGGCTAAACAACACCTTTATTCTCATCATTCTTAAAACATTGTATAATAAAAGATAAAAATTCAACAAGTTTAGAATCTTTATAGGGTCAAATGGCAAAATGAGACTGCCATTATCCACCAAAAAAATGAGATCTTGAATGCAACCATATACGCAATGTAATAGCCCCACATGTATGAAGAAAAGCAGTAAACGGGCTGATAATAAATAAAAATTGACTTCAGTACACTGTACACAACCCAAACCATGTGAATTGGCAACTATCACACGGGCAGGAAACAGTGAAATTGAGAAATCTTTCCAAGATGGGAGAACTTTCTTCCATTATGTTTTAGTAAAAATTGAGATTCTTGTCCTAAACTTAATGAATAGACATACTTGAGAAAATCGGTGTGGTGTGCTTCATCCAATACAGAGGAAAGCAAAAAAGTTACCAATAAGGCTCCAAAAACGGTTTGTCCTGTAAGTTTTTTGCCAAACCAGAAAATAACATGGTTAGACAAAGAGCGGATTTCCATCACTCCCAAAATAAAATGGTGTGTCACCATCAGCCGGAGGAAGCTCCGTGGAATAATATGAATCTTGGTTACCCATTTCACACTTAAGACGTCAGGCAACTAAACCTTTAACACTCCCACTCAAACAATATGCAGTATTAGCACAAGAATCCCAATGCTCAGGTCCCACCAGGGGGCCTTTGTTGTGGATTTCAACAAGCCGTCCCCAGCCCCACATGGTACATGCCCGTTGATGTTTACACCACCGAAGGGGTTGAGGTGATGAGAGGAAAACTACTGTGGGTTCTGTGGACTGATATAGCTATATGAATTCCCAGAGCCCCAATTCTCCCATATTGGGACCATCAGCCTGGCACTCAATTCCAACCTCTTCAGATGTGGGGAATGTTCATCTATAATCATAATTTTGATGTGTTAATTGATTGCATAAAACATGACTAGGGGATGTTGATAAAACTAAATGATTTAAGTTTGAGATATTTTATCACTCAATGCCAAAGCCCAATTATCATTTTGCAGCATTTAAGGAATGTGTAGTTTGCTGGGAAATGTTACATGAGAACCTTTAAGTTGAGACACATCCCTAAAAAAATGCATTAAACATAAAAATTGTGGGTAGGTAAAGAGCGAAAGAAAAGCAGCCTCTTATGCTTATAGGACGATACACATCTGGACGTTTTAATTCTGCATGGGTTCCAATTTGTAATGCACCTAATAAATATGTTGGGGCTTTTCTTCGCTGCATTTTGCCTAACTTTTCATATAAAATTGGATCGATTGAGCCCAAATTATGGGCTACTATAAATCATCCAATTTTATAATTATCATGTTTCGGATCTGATATTGTCAACAAGCTAGGACTCCTCAAAATGTAATCTTTTGAAATGGACACTAGGTGATGGAAGAGGATTTCATGAACATTACCCCTTGATTACTACACTTCTCCATTACTTGTGCATGTCTTTGATGTTGGCATAATTACATTATACCCTTTGCACCGACCCTATACCATGTGCTTTATGCTGTTAATGGAACATTTTAAAGTATTAAACCATCTATTAGCATAAGCTCTAAAGTGCATTTGCCAAAAGCAAATTCATTACAAACAAAAGCTAAACAAACAAACAAATAAACATCAAAACATACAACAACAAAAGGCACCTTGCAGACTTCTTAAACCCTTTTGAACCTGAATTAAAGAGACATGAGGAGATTTCCAGAGAGAAGCGCCCCCAATTTTTCTCGAACCTAGGTTTTTTACATATTCGGAATGCTTACCAATGTATTAGATCACACCTGAAGTGAATAAGCCGAACCTTCCAAACGTTCTCGGTAGGTGGTCTACAACCGATCCAGTTAAATTTGAGAGAAATTCATATCCTAAGAAAATCTCCTCCTTTAATTTTAGGATTTCATTTTTGAACTGTCACTTAAAGACATACCTAGATCTCTCAGCATAGCATTTCACATGCATTCTCCATAGTCAAAACTCCTTGCCTATAGTTGTAAAGGACATTATAAACTTCAAAATGATACCAAACTCCATCTTTGGATTGTTCCATATTTGAGCTACCGAAAAACTATCTGAATGTACTTTAAAGTATTTTTTTTTGTAAGAAACGCTCAAGCGTTCTATTGGTGCGAAAGGCTTAAATTGGTAGAAGAATTTGGCTTCTACTCTCCAAACGGCTGGAATGATTTTAGGGGATATGTTTACACGGGATATGCTGAACGCAGGGATTTATACGGGGGTGTGGGTCTTCAAAAAAGTGGACTTTTTTAGAAAAAAATGGACCTCTAAAATGGTCCATTTTTGGACGGTTTGAACATCTCATCACCAAAAAGTGGACTTTTTCCTCATATTTTCTCTAAAATTTGGACCTTTATCAAAAAAATTGGCAAAAAGTGGACCTTTTTTCCCTTTTGTGGAATTTTTTTTGGGGGGTGCGAGATGGAGAAATCATCATATGAAAAATCGGACCTTGGTCACCCACATTTAACAAGTACATTTTGTAAAAAAAATGATCAAATCTATAGCAAAAGTTGTTATCAAACAAACTACCAAACCATACTGGCTGATCATTTTTGTTGGATCAAACCAGAGAAAATTGAGGTATCAAAGAACAGGTGCTACTCTCTAAATTTCTTAGGCTAAAACGGAGGACAAATCTAAATTTCAATTAACATTTTTAATCTGATTTATATTTCAAATGTATTTTGATTTAAATTTTAATCTAAACTTTAGATTTATCCCTGATAGCAATCAAAATAGATTAATTTTAATCTAAGAATTTAAAGAGTATTCAATACATATAACAGAATTGTCATAAATGGCTAAAAATAAAAACTTTAGTCCATGAAACTCAACTTTACCAGTTAAGGGTTCCATTTTATACCAACCAAGCTACTTTTAAACTTAGTCATCGCCCAGAAAGTTTATTTATAGCATACTACATGGTGTTATGCCCAGGGCATAGCCCAAGACTCCAGCCGGGCTGGTTAATTTCTCCTCAGAGCGACCAGCTGGGAACCAGCAGTGGCTGGCATTGGAACCAGCCAAAAGCGGGACGACTCCCCTGCCTCCTTAAAAATTTAGCATTTTAGTGTATAGTGCTTTATGCATGCATGCAGCAATTTCGATAATTATGTAACAGGGACAGTGACTTTTGATGACATGACCCACAAGTCATGAATTGATGCTACATTAATATGAGAGCCAATCTGGCCCCTCCCCTTAAAAAGCTTAGCAAATATTGATGACCCTACTCCCTAATGATGGGTGCAGTGTGCAAGTATCACAGGTGCTCCCACCACTAGACCACAGGAGCTGAGCGAACATGGAACAAAGGCTAAATTTATGTCATTTTAGATTTTTTTATCTCAATGTTTGTGGAAAGCTGCAGGAGTAACTTACTGGGTACACTTCTGAAGTCAAACTGGAATAAAAATGATTCAAAATATTTATTCAAACAAATGACCATACAGTAATGTGTAGCTCAGTAGGTATCTCATTCTCATTTTAATGGCAATTTTGGTATAGATATGGGCCATTCTTTCAAAATTTTTCCAATATATTGAAGAAAATATGAAAATTAGGTAAATTTCCTCAATCTAGAGCCCAAATTTCCCAATTTGCTAAAATGGTAAAAACATTTGAGAAAATGAATTCAAATTTGTATCACATCTGGTCCAAAATCTAAATCTTTGGGTCCCATTTTGGTAAGTCCAAACGGGCAAGCAGAATTTGAACGTCGAAAATATATTGAGAGGTTTTAGAAATTTACATCGAAAATGCAAATTGATTTAACGTCGTTCTTAGATGTCGTGTCAATTCATTTTGCATCTTCTAAAAACTATCAACCTGTTTTCGATGTGCTAACATCATTTCGATGTCCCTCTAAACAACTAGGATCATCGAGGCTTTCAGAATTTTGGATGCACATCCTACCCACACCAAACTTGAGACCAGTGGCATACCGACCGGGGGGGGGGGGAGGGGGGCAGGGAGGGTAAGTTGCCCCCTCTGGCTCGAAAAAGCGGGACGATATGGGCCAAAATGTGCATTTTATCCATCTTTTTCGGGGAATTTCAACCAATTTCGGTCCACATTTGGGCAAAATTAAAGTAAATTTCGCATTTTTTCGCGCGCTACGCTTGCATTTTGTCCAAGTCAGACTTAATTGGAGCAAATCACCGGGATGATTTACGAATTTTGCTCCCTCTGGCGGGACGACTTGGAAATTTGCCCCTCTGGATCGACTGCCTCGGTACGCCACTGCTTGAGACCTCCCCTTCTGATTCCTGCTTCATTACCATTCAACTTCAAGACAGCCAAGCCACAATGAGACCAGCGCCAGGGGGATGGAAAAGGGCCGGCTGCCCTTTAGATAAGATTTTCAATATTCAGGAAAAACAGGGATTTTAAGCAATAAATTGCATAACAATTAGGTTTTTTAACCTATATGAGTTAATTGTGTAATGTTTTGCCCCTCCTATAATTTTACTGTGGCGCCATCCCTGCAATGAGATACAGTGTTACTGTGAGTGTAGTCTGTGTTTGCCTAGAAAGTTTGAGAGACCCCATATGAGTTACACATCAGCGTTTTGTTTGGGCGTGCAAATGAATTCTTTTTTCTGGGATAGGTTTTTCATGTGGTATTACATGGGGATCAAATGTTTGGATAGTGACAGGCCACACTAGTCAGCAAAAATAGTGTAAGAATGTGCTTATAGAACATTCACCATGAGACTTGTAAAGTCTCCAAAAATTCCAATGGCACAGTCAGTAGCTTTTCATTCACCAGGTGTATTTAGAAAAATATACCCCTGGTTTTTGAGTATGATATATAATGCTCAGAATGCACATTGTCAGTTCATGTCAATGTACAAGTACAACCCACTGAACTGTGTTCCATGAGGATGAGCATTATTAGCAGTTCTAAAGACAATTTAATTTGTAAAAATTGATGATCCACTGAGAGCAACACCTAACTATTTGATGCAGCTTGAAAAATTTTGGCAGTTAATATTAAAGATACGAAGTGATATAAACTTAGTTAATGTTGGGATAAGATAATAAAATGTCAAAACATAGGTCTCCCAAACAGCTCCACACATTTAACTTTTTTTATTGTGTAAGGTTCCACTCATTTGTGAGCCCTTCTATGTTGACACTAGTGCACAAGAGTTGTATGGAGATTTGCATTTTTATAGCCAGTGGCGGCGCAGGGGGGCATGGGGGCTTTGGCCCCACACCCCACCCCCCCAATTTTTTCTGCCCCCCCCCCAGTGCCACCCATGGTCGAAAGAAAAATGAAGGATTTGGGGCATAAATCAGTGATTTGGGGCCCCATTAAAATCAGCGATTGTGGGGCCAAAATTGGTTGAAAAAATTCCAAATTTTCCATATTTGCCCCCCAGAATTTCAACTTTTGCCCCCAAGATTCACTATTCCCCCGTTTGCCCCCCAGAAAAGAGGTCTGGCGCCGCCATGGTTATTAGTTAAATATTGAATAGGTAACATAATATGTTTGTCCCCATGACGAGTATAAACACGAAAAGGGCACTACGAAAGGAGAATGTGCTATACCTTACACATTCGTGGAGGTTACATATTATTATCGCAAAATCACCTCTACAATGTGCAAGGATTAATCACAATAGAAAAAAAATGGGGATAACCCATCAGCCCTTTTACACCGACAGAACAACATCTGGCATTTTTTCATGATGAACTAGCGGCAAACAATTAATAGAGACCCTTGTTACAGTTCAAGAAGAGAGGTTGAAACCCAACCTACACACAGGCAGTAGAATTGAGTGGTCTACATAAAACAGTACAAGAATTCAAGGAGGGAGGAGAAACCAAAGCTAAATTCTGACATAGATATAATTAAGCAATATGCACCTTGTAAACTTTGTAACCAATATGTAACCTTGCACAATGGGCACCGTGAGATGGATGACAGAGGGAGGGAGAGGAGGCCAACCTCACACAGACAAATTGGTTAAGTTATACTTTAAGACATTTCTCTATTTACCCCAAAATTAGGCGAGTGATAAGAATATGGAATTAATACCATGCATGTACTAATAATAATTCCATGCTTGGCACACATGAGGGAGCGGACCCAACCATTCAATAGACAGGTAAACATATAAATAATATTTAAATATGCAAAGGTGGACCAACGCAGCCTTGTGCATTCTAACTTTAAAAAATGAATACAAAACTAAAAGTTTATAAAACTTAAAGCACGTGAAATAACTGGACAAATGTTAAACATTATTATTATTATTATTAAAGTATCACCCACATTAACAATATACGACCAAAAGAGAGGAATTTTTTAAACAAAATGGGTGGGTGGGTGGGTTTTTGACACAACCTCCACGAATGAATTGGTATAGGCAATGATGACAACAAATAGCCGAGGGACGACCAGAGCAACAACGTCACATGATTGGCTAACAGGGGCACGCAAACGGAACAAAGGGAGAGAGGCACAAGGGACGGTTCTTGACAAAAATGGTGCACATAATACTGTGGGCCTCTCGCGTTGGAAAAAGACGGTTATATTGAATGCTTCGCAACATATACACAAAATACCAATTTTTGCTTTAGTTCAAACTTAGAAGTAAAAAGCAGGCATGATTTCTTACAAAAAATGATGGACATTAAATTGCTTAGTATTAGGAGGATTTCTTAGTGGATTCTTGAGCAAATACAAAAATACATTTGTACTAGACATTGACCAAAAATTATTAAATTTATTTTGTTTTTACTCCAAACTTAAAGCTCATGAAGCTTTCATGCAAACATATCACTCAATCATTGCAATTATATCAAATCTAATTAATTACTTTGCTAATTTTGTAGAACTCACTCAAGTATAGGCTACATAATTCTAACTTTTCCCTTAAATTTAAGCTATTAAAGAATGCCAATCTACGAGAGGCAGATATTATATTTCGAGGATATATATTCTACGTATGTTAAACTTCTACTAAGGTGAAGTAAAGAATCCAAGGGAGTTGGGGTGTTAATTTTTAGATGTCACTCTCAACAACGAAGGACACGGTTTTGAATAAATCAAAGCTGGTAATTGCTTCACACAGATATCAAAATAGAAATTGCAATGACAGGTCGCTGACCATGATGGGCTGTGGTTCAGTCCAGAATACAAGGATTTAGTCATCTGTGAAGGGAATGTATGTATATTCTGCTTTTTCAAATTTAATTGGGCATGTCTTATTGACCAGGGGGAGGGAAGAGGGGGGAATCATTCTCAAGGGGGTTTGAATTGAAATCCTGACTTGGCAGAAACCATGCACGATATAATTAAAAGAACCAGCGAGACATGATATGGTTGTGCAAAAATGATTTATAGTCTTACCATTGCAATCACATTACTAATATGCTGAAATCATCTTAGCGGGATTCACGAAACCTCCTCAAGAAGTGTTGAGTTATTAACATTCCAAAAGTGTTTAGACTGAAAAACATTTTGTATTGGGAAATATTTATAAACGTTTACCAGTAATTCTGATTATAGCAAGTATCATGTCAAAAATACACTTGAAAAAAAGGTACCAAATGTACTCTATTCATGGGATGTGTTTAAGAAAACAGAATGTTCCCAAAATGTATGAATAAGGCCAGAAAAACATACATTTTGATTTTACTTTTTTCAAGTGGTTAGGACAAAGATATCATTGATAATAAGTAAAAAAATAAATTATAGAACAACTTTGGGTATGTTGGGTGAACGAGGCATCCGGAATAGAGTGTGTGGATGGATTTCCATCTTCTACTAGTTCATTATGGTCTGAGAAGGAGACATAGTTCAAGAAGGAACCTCAAGACATTGTCTCACAATTGTGGGGACACAGGCTCAAGCCCGGGCTCAAGTTCATATTTTGTATCTTAAATCTAGTCAATGTAGTCAAGATTGTAACTTCTTATTCTTGGAAGATAGGTCAGGCTTTGCCTTTCCTTAGATTTTGCTTTCAGACACATTTCAAAAACAGGGAGGCATCTTACAACCCTCCCCCCAAAAAAAGTTGCTTGTCATTAAGGGAATAGAAGGATATATTACTGGCTTGCTTATATACCCTAGGCCTTGAATGCTTATGAAATTTCTTGAAATCAATAGGATATATAAAGAAATATTTCTGTCAATCTCCTCCACTTGACACCATCGTCATGGGTGACACAAGGCTAGCAAGAACCAAAGGCCAGGTTTGAAGGTTGCGGCTTGAAAGGAGGGACTAGATAATGGACATGACGCACAACCATTGTTTGGACCTACAACACCGAAGAGATTTACCCTGGTCTAGCAAGCTTGGTAGGGGTTGTTTATATCTTAGGACCTGGAGATGGGGGAATGACTAGGGGAGATATTTCACTCGAACTTACATGCAATGTCATTTTGGACACGGATTAC
Organism: Ophioderma brevispina; assembly: GCA_023653785.1. Taxonomy (NCBI): domain Eukaryota; kingdom Metazoa; phylum Echinodermata; class Ophiuroidea; order Amphilepidida; family Ophiodermatidae; genus Ophioderma; species Ophioderma brevispina. Next base: position 65,338 of record JAMKCH010001433.1, read on the forward strand.
AATGAGCTGCCCATGGACATCAAGAGTTCATAGAATATGTTCTTGATTTTTCATAGCTTTTGACAGTAAATTACTGGAATGTGGAATAAGGGACTCTTATTGAAGAACTTTTAAAATTTAAAAACACCAACTTTACTTCTGTCTGTAGATTTGCACCAAACAAGTCAGAATTTCATGTGACCCGGGGGGACCACTTGTACTAAAGGTGGCTATGATGCGTGAACAGAAAACGCATAAAAAGGGTCTCTTTTTTTCGACAGGCGTGTAGTGAGTACATTGATTAGGGTGTCAAAAACAACAATGTGGAAAAAGGGGTCCGTTTTTTCTTAACCCTGAAAACATTCATTATATATATATAAAAAGTTAAAAAAAAAATTAAGCAGAGATCAAAAGGATCAAAAATCTTGTAAAGCAAAGACAAGTGCATAAGGGTACTATAACGGCCACAAGCATTTTTTTGTTTAGGGTAGCAAAAAACTGAGAAAAATAACTCTTTAAGATAGCAAAAAAGAGACAAAAAATAAACTGTTTGGGTATGTTTTTTAGTCGGCGCGGTGGAAATACTTGTTTTTAAGGGTGCAGTTTGTAAGTCCAACGTTCCGCATCATATACAACCTTTGAATACAAGTTCCCCCCCCCCCCCGGAGTTCTGATGGTGATTACAAAACATCAGACCTTTAAATAAACTAATCAAAATAGAACTTACACCTGTGCCCACTTGTCAGACAAACACACACTACCAACGCAATCCTTAAAATGTTCTTTGCATCTGCAGATGAACAAAAATAAAATGAGTGCATTAATGGATGCATCTTGTACTATTATCGTATTACAAGGGTGACAAAATGCATGGACATTTAGGTGCAGAGTCGTTGATTTCTGATGAAATGTCAGGTATCTTGGTTGTATCCTTTTAGCAAACAAGGCATGATCAGGCATTTCACATAAGGAAAATAAAACAAAGAAGGCCAACGAAAAAGCCTCCTTCCATGGCAAAATGTTAACATAAAAATCCACCATCATAAACATCCATTTGCAAAATAGGTAATTCACATTAAATGGCCATCTGTTTCAAATTTTGTTTGTACGCAGCGTCATGCCAGTAACTAAAAAATAAAAAGGAACATTAACACTGAGTTCTGACAGTTCAATCATGTGCAGCATGCAGAAGATCAAATTACAGGCAAGATATGGAATAATGTATGATTCTTGAGAATTATGAAAACATTCTCTGTGGTTTATTTAATGGAGCTGCATGATGTTCTGTGGCATCAGAATAAATGCCAAGCACTTTGATACATGTGTGAAAGGCAATTAAAGGCTGACTCAGAGATTTTCCCATGAGGGACGCCGTCAATTTTAAACAAATCGTGTTTTTTACATAAAAAATAATTGCTCGTCCATATACTAATCACTGTGTGAATAGCTAAGCTCAAATCGAAGGCCTTCATATAGAAAATCACAAATGAAATAAAATTTCGGATCCAGGATTTTTGTTATACACAGTATCCATGCACGTAATGCCTATACTAAATGGTTGGGCATCAAAACGAAAAAATCCGATTCGTCTCAAACTTTCGAATTGTGCATTTATTTTACGATCTGTAGTTCTAGTTGATATTGTTAATGATTACACACAAACAAATCATTTGAAATCTCTGTAGTCAGCCTTTAATGCTGACATTTACTTATTTCATTTAAATCAACAAAAGATTGCAAGAAAAGACACCAATTGTACTTCAATGTCTCAAAAACAAGACAGAGGAATTGCCAAAGCTCTTTGTTGCTTTTAATAAAACCAAAACAAAAAACTAAAATCACAAACAAAAAGAAATTTGTAAAAGAAAAATTGACTTTTACCTGTACAGCCATGCTAATTCAGATTGGGCATCCTTGATATAATTATTGAGATAAAAAAGGGGACAAACTGTGAGATGACGAGAGAGAAAACGTCCTAACCAAAGGGAACAAAACAATATAGGCATAAGGGGTCTAATTAAGATGCAAGATTGTTTCATGGACCAAAAAAAAAATCAAGGAAGCCTTTTTAAAAAACAAAACAACATAAACAAACTATCACCAAATATGTACGTGATTAATATCACGTACATGTGTTTTCATAAAGTTTACTTCTTTTGGCCAAGTCTTAAGCCAAAACACCAATTTAATCTACACATGTCTATTTTAATAATCTCTATTATTTAAATCCCACAGTTTTGGCTCTCAGCTGACACAACATTAAAGGCGACTGATAGATTCAAAATATAGCCTTTTGTGTATTCATAAAATGATTGACTAAGAAAATAAAGGTATTCACCTAAGATGCTCAATTCCAAAGTTTGAGATGAATTTGATTTTTGGTTAGACAGTGCAGAAGATAGCGTACTTTTATGATACACGTACAAGTACGTACAGACGTCACCAAAGTATAAAGAAAACAAATAGAATTTTACCAAAATCCTCTCGGGATTCTCACTGGTGTTTTGAGACGAGTAGGATACAAATTTAAGAACTAATGCCAAACAACATTATAAACAAAATGCTATGTCGTCAAAACTTTGATTTCTGTGTCGAAATTTAATTATTGAAAAATATGTCACTAAGTGATGTCATATCCCCTTTTTTCTTAATTAATTAATTCTTTTATTTGAAAAAGGGTATCAAAATATTGCACATACATTTTGTGATAAGCTGCTGAACTCTAGATAGTGAAGATTGCAGCATCAGACTGTAAAAATAAACTGTCCCGGGGTTTCCGGAGTGAAGGTTAAAACCTAATGATTTCTTTAAAAGTTGCATTGCATTGTGCGGAAATTCATGACGTATGTACGTTACTTGTACGTATACGTATAGGTACGCTTCTTCTGGACGTTGATGCAGTAAACACTTAGTATCGATGAAACAGATACATAGGATACTGTGATAACAAAACTTCCAGATCTGGAAATTATTAACAACTAAGATGTGATTTTCTATATGAAGGACATGTGGCACAAGAACTTATGGATATGCCCAAAAAAACATGATTTGTCAGAAGTATGGTGGAGCCATCCTCGGAAAATCTCCAGGTCAACTTTAACAGAGATAAACATTTTTAAAGATCAACACAATACAAAACAAAAAGCAAAACCAAAACAAAAAATCAACCCAAAAAACAAAACACAAAAAGAAAAACAGATACAGAACTGAAGATGGATGTCATCTAATTTAACTGATAGAATTGATTTGTGATAAGTTTATACTGGTTTCTAAATAAACTATTGTTACCCCTATTCAGGATAAAGGCCCTGTTCAGGTAATAGCATGGGATCAGGTAATTACAAAGAAAACAGTGTTAGCACCGCAAGAAAAAAGCACATGCCATTGCAATCCTAATAGTGCTGGTATACTGATAAACTCACTTTACGGGGATATGTCTTGAATATTACCAAGAAAAAATGTCCAGATGTGTTGCTTTTTTCCCCCAAATCAAAGTAAAATGTTTTGTAGAACATGCCAGTCCTGCAATTTGTAGTGCCTCTTATGGTGGACAAGAATAACTAAATCAGCTCAACCGTTGAGGATTTGGCCCAAATCTACTAAAAAGAACAATAATGATAGAGGTTGATATTTACTAACTAGAAACACTTGAAGACATAGGAATTAATGGCGTGTTCTTTACCGAGTAACCATTGAAGTGGTTAGCCCTGTAATATTGTGAGAGATTGCTGAGGTTAGTTGAAGGGAGCAAAGCCTACTTGAGGCGCTACAAAGAAAGGGAAATAAACAGTAGAAATACACAAGACACTTGGATGAAACACTTGTTGTCATGGGGAAGTATCAAGACAGAGCAAGTCAGAATATAGCATTTTTTTTTTTCCACAATTTAAATAAGATAATAAATGTTTATCTCAAGAGAGTGAAATTAAATATATGGCGAATAAAATATGTTGAAGTATGTGTGCAGAAGGTCCAGGCGGGGGAGGGGGGGGGGGTTGCCACCAGAGAGCCTTGACGGGGAAGAAAAGCTGACAAATATGCTAACATCAGCCCTTTGTTCCGGCATTTTGCCTGCCACCAGGAAATTTCACCTCCAACCAGGAAAATCTGCCTCAAACCACCCCACCGGGAAATTGCCCCAAAATGAAAATTTGCCCCCTCATGAAATAACCTTATATGTTTGCATGTGATTGAGCTAAATGGTCAAAACTAAACTACTCAATAAAAAAATTTCCTTAAAAGGGAAAGGGCGAAAAAACTTCAGTCAAGGGGAAAGAGCCATGTAAAAGGTATTGGAAGGGATTAGTCAGATGACCATTTTGGGGGAGTTTTGAAGTACTGATGTGATTTTTTGGACACACTAGCCAGGTATACATGAACGTAAATAATTTAACACAGAGTGAATCGGGGTTCATATCCCTCATTACATTTACGATTTTTAAAGGAAAAAATGCGACCAATCAAAATACACATAATACACTTTATTCGGACAACAAGCAACGCTATAACTTATCCACCACAAGGTTGACCACCGCAGACTCACCAGCAGAACCGAAGAAGCAATTGCATGCCGACGGACGTAAAGTATGTTATAGGATTCGGCACACACAACGTGATCATACATTTTGTTTTAAAGATTATTTTAAAAGCCCTTAAAAAAATGAAAGCCTCCCAATTTCAGCAACATTGTCACCCAATGACTTAATTCTATGTAAATTTTACCTCTGCCACAAAGAACTTAAATTTGTCAAATTTTAAAATGTTCACCCACGCCATTGCAACTATTCAATTCATATTACAAACTTAGAACATTCGTTACTTCATACATATTACATATCAGTCCACGTATTACTCGTAAAAAATATCACATCTATTAAAAATGTGCACATTGGTTAAAGGTCCACACAGGGGAAATGCACTAGTACTACAAACATGAGATCTGTCTGTCCGACTATTGCGTTTTTGAAGCCCCTTGACCTATGGTCCTGATGTGTGACATTGCAGGTAGAAAAACAACAGCTGAGGTTTATTATCATGGTTTCAGAGTGACCCAACAAAAAATCAATAGTCATCTAGAGGTTAATGTGCGTAAAAATGCCGTATAACCGCACATTAAAAAGGTGGCTGATCCAATCAAATCCAGCCATTCATGTTGCTAAAAAAATGTAAGAACCTCATTATTAAAGGTTGCTGATACAATCAAAATCCTACACTAATGTTCCTCGAGGCCTCACCTCAATTAAATCAATCCAACTTTGGATAGTGAAAGATTTTGAAAAACGTTTTATCATAACATCAAAGGAACACATTCTTAATGGGATTCGTGATCCCCAGCATAGTCCCCTTGATTACCTAAAGCAATGAATAATTATTTTAAAGAAAGGTCATTTTTATATCATCGTTGATCAAGCGTTACAAACATCAAGCAAGTATAATCTTACCAATACCATTCAAATACCATTAACATGGATATTCTCTTGACCCGCCCTTTCCTTTTTAAAGGGAATTTTTATTTATAATTTTGATATCGCCACGGGACTTGTTACATGTGGTGCCCAACGTTTAAGCATCCATTCATTCAATGCACTCATGGCGCAAGCATTACAAAATAAAGCCAATAATATCATCTTACTATACCTTCACATACGAATTACGGAATTTCCTCTTGACTAGCCCTTTCCTTTTTAAAGGAATTTTTAGTTATTATTTTTGTATTTACGCTCACGACTTGCTACATTGGTGCCCAACGTTTAAGCATCCGTTCATTCAATGGACTCATACGATTTAAGATGCTGTTAACCAGCAAATCCACTGTAAAATTCTCAGGAACATTGCTGAATTCTCTGTGTATTTCTACTCTTTTGAACACTAATCTCTTTTGTGAAATTGTACGTTAAGTTTTCGTGGGGGGGGGTGGGGGGGGGGGCCCCTATTATTTGATACATATCCCAAATGACGTAAAATTGGCACAAACATTTAATAAAATATCACACATGTAGAGTTAGAGGATATAATCGGCAAGAATATTTTCTTGGAACACTGACTATTTGAAAAGTTAGGTCAAAAACCCAAGCGAATAGATGCGGGTAGCCCGAAGGGCTTACCTCGCCAAAAAGGTTCTTCTAATAGCTTCTTGACCTGCAGTGGGAAATTTCTGCAATGGTTCTAGAAAAATCCTCCAAACATTTCTACAGATTGAAGGAAATCACGTATTGTAAGTGAAGCATTTTTCTGCTTTGCAGACTTGTATTTTATCAGAAGATTTTGTTCTATAAAATCTTTTCAAAATATTCCATTGGACTGTGATGTGCACTGGTTGGTTGTTTGTTACAGTGTACTAGTCCTGAATAGTCACCAAAAGAGCAAATGTGCCAAAAAGTCCACATTTCTCTGCACTTCTATTGTAAAGTTATCTTGCCTTTAAAAGAAACAAAAATTTCTTTTATCCCATTTGGCTACCATATATCTCAATTTCAACATGTTATAGTCTGCTAAATAACTCATACACAAATAGTACTGATTCTGTGAAGATGCTAGTGCAAAGTTTAGAATCATGTTGTTAAAATTCTTGTTTTATCGAGTATATTATAGTAGATTAAACCCCCATCGTTTCACCGGAGGAAAAGTTTTGGACAGTGTTAATTAGTTTGGAGAGGAGGCGAAATCGGTGGGCCGATTCACATGTTCATGACCGAACTAAGATAATCTACCCATTCATGTTTACATAGAATGCAAAGAACCTTTGTGTTTTTGTATTCCAAGCACGGCGTGCTCAAAAGTCATTACATTCACATCACATGTTTGCATTGAATACCATTGAAACAAACATGATATAGTTCAGAATATATTATTAGGGAGTAATGATTTTAAAGGTGTTCACATGTTGACTTAAATGATTTCATTAAGCACAGAATTGTTTTTTTCTTGCTATAAGAATACATGTTTCAATAGATAGCATGGAATTTTAATATCCATTCCCACTGCACATCCCATCATTACTGCCAAACTGGGACGTATAAAGGTGACATGATTGGTTGTATCTACTATAATGCTTTGTTTTATTGACAAAAAATTGTGTATGCAAAGAAATTCTTGAGAAGTGAATACTCATATGGCCAGGGCAATCACATTGGTGGTTAATCAATGCATCATGTTCACCTAAAGTGCAAAGGGCATTCTAGCAGTGTTATGTTTGGCTTGACTTAACACCATGGTGGTATTATAAATAGTCCTCACTCCCACACAAATTTGACCCCTTATACCCACACACTATACATGTGCTAAGAAAGGAAGGGGGAGGGAGGTGCCAATGCCCCTACACCAATACACCTGTACCACCCAGGAAGTGAGGAGGCGGGAGATGGGATGAGTGCTATGTGATTTGACCAGTGGCATTATGCATAGAGGGCAATCTACTTTAAATTAGACTCAGACCTAAATTCTTGTTCCTCTGGATATAGTAGACTTTAGGATTGTCAGTCAAGTGGGACATTGTCTATTTTGAACAGGTATCTTAGAGGTTGGTTTATTTTCATGATGTTTGGTTTTATTTTTTTTTGATGGCAATAAACATCAAAATGCAAATCCAAGAGAACAGGATTTTAAAAATTCTGAAGTAGATAGTACATTTTGTGCCTCCAGTTCTCATGTTTGAAAACTTTGCCATTTGGTTAATGATATTTAACAGCCAGGCATGCTCTTAAAAATAGATGGGCTCTGTTTTCAATTCCATATCCATTTTAGTACACAGTCACCTCCAGCCAGTGTTTTATTTAGAGAAAGAATGCCCACTATTTCAGTTTTATTTAGTAGTACAGAGTTATGAAGTTATTTAAAAGCATCTACCTACAAGATAAAGTATGTGTTCATTTATATTACAAATATGACTGCTTTCAAGATAAAATTGACTCCCATAAAATAAATGATTTAAGTATGAAGAATACTTTACCAAAAGTTAAATTTTTCTTTGTTCTAGGATCATTCATAAATGTTTTTTAGTAAGAAAGCAAATGTGCGTCACCCTTTTCACATTCTTCACAATCACCTGCGCGTACGTAGCCAAGGGGGTGCGGATGGAGCGCACACACCCCAGGGGTCCGAGTCCAAAAAAATGAGAAAAGAAGGAGAGGGCATTGAAATAAGGCTCAAATTGCAAAAAAATGTAAATTTTTCAGGGTGATCAGGGGCTCTGCCCCTGGAGCCTGCCGGAGGCCTTAAGCGGCACCCTGGACCCCCTGCCATTATAGTTTGGAACATCCCCAGGATCCACACCCGGGGATTTCGGGATCCTGGCTACACACATGATCACTATGAGCCTAAATTTGTAAACTTCACACTGAAAATTGTTAGCAACCAGGAAAAGTAACTGATTTGGCATTGAAAAATGTCTGAAAATCATACTGTAAATCCTCTTTTCATTATTCAAATAAGTAAACTGCTATAATTTTAATTACATTGAAATATCTGTGAAAACACTAAGGTTGTTTTTAAGCCCACTGAAAATATAATTGAAATTTAGCAGTCAGCTTTAATGTCCACTGAAAATACCTGTGAAGTATGTTGGATTGTCTACTCCATGCATCAATGTGTGTTAGAGTAACAAGTTACAATTCTGACGAGTTGTGCATTCTTACTCTAAACTTGTTTTTTTTTTTTGCAATTTCAGTGCCTTTGTTCCACCAAAAATCTTTGGTTCCCTTAAAATTGACATACCCTTGCCCTACCCAAAGTGTGACTTGACTAAGAACATGATGGTAAAGGCAATATGGCAAAAACCAATGTTCAAGTTATGTAACTAAAGTAACTTGTCTTTCTAAGGACATATAATAGCTTTCAGCATAAGCAGTCACAAGTGACTTTACTTTTACCTCATTAGTGTGCATTTTGGAGAGAAAAAAAAACAACTTTGGAATTTAATAGGCTTTCCCTCAGGCGCAAAAGTCTCATCTGAGATGAGGACATGCCAAGAATTTGACTATTAGAGACGATTGCCCACTCCCTTTGTGTCATTGAGCTCTGATTCTTGCTTGTAGTACTGTGTTAAAGGTGAACTATGGTGAAATTATGATTAAAGAAAAAGAAAAGTACTTCAATTTAAAATTACAAAGATTACTCTCAAAACAAATTTTAAAGAAATTATTTTCATAAGACTGAAATTCACAAACATAATTGCTACAAATGTAATCCTAGATAAAGATGTTCATGTGATACAGAGAGAGTGAAAATTAAAACCAAAATGTTATAGAAAATGCCTTAAAGGGGCATTTCGTGATCCACAGCCTCGTCCCCCAATTTACCTCAAAGAAATTGAAATCTTGGCCCAAAGTATAGTATGTGTGCCTAATATTACGTGCAAATTTGATCTACTGTAGAAGAAATTCGTAATTTCATATTTTCTGTCTGTAAATGGACAGAAATTACAATACAGTGGCCTATGGGGCAGCGTGATGCAACTAATTCGCTTGTAACATCAAAATGCAATATCAGAATCAACTGAAATTTGGAAATAACCTTTTCTTGAGGATAATTAGTGAATCATAAACAAAAATAAAGGTGCTAGGATCACAAAATGCACCTTTAAATGTAAAAATTAAGTTTACACTTATCATGGAAATGAATTCAATTATGACCTCAGAGAATTTGATGATTAAGTTTGCCCAGTGTAAATATGGTATATAATTATCATGGTTTGAGCTCTCACACACTGCAGAAGATGTTAAAGCTATCCCATACACTGTGGTTTGAAGATTACACCTTGGTGAGGTCATGTGATCCCACATAGAACCTATTCCCAACACAAAAGTTTATGGTCATTTTAATTACACAGGAAAATTTTAGCACAAAATTGTAGAATTTAAGCCTTTTTTATCCCCAAGTACTGGTTAATGTACAGTTAAGAATGGGTGTGTTGCAATGCATCATGGTATTGGATTAAAATGACCTCTGACCCCCATGTATATCCAAAGTAAGTTTCACAGACCAAAATTTGAGCATCAGCAGCAGCATGTTAAAAGTAACTGTGGCCCAGTTTGAAATGCTTACAACAAACTGACCGATTTTTGAATTCTTTCATATATTAATATAATTGGAGTCCATCAGATGATCCTAGAGAGAGGGTGAGTAATGTATGATATTAATAGAAAAATTACTTATATAAGATCTTCAGGTGATACTGGTAAAAACCCCACATGGTTTCCCTGTGCCCAGACCTAGATACCAGTGGGGCAAGTATTCTCTGCCCTACAGGTGTAAAACCTATCGAGCTTTTCCAAACTGTGAAATCTGATAGACTAAATACTGCTCACAATTAAGATGGTGTGTTCTAACAAAGTAAAAGGTGTTTTGACAGAAGTTGCCAATTAACATCCCGTGGTGAATTTTCCAAGGTAAGGTGAAAAGAGTGTTTTTTAAAAGCTTTTAAAGACTTGACATGCATTTTATAAGGGTGCTACGAACCAGCATTATTTTGAAACCACATTAAAAAAACAGGTTTTGGTTTGGTATAAAAAATCTATGACTAAACTCCACACATTCATTGAATACTATGTTTGAAATAGGAAACAGGTGGCTATGAAGAATAGTCCATTATAGTAAGAGTCTTTCAAGAATTCTATGGTGTCTTTGTTAATTTGAATAGTTTGTACAAAAATAATTGATTTCTAAACTGCTATCAGAGTTTGAATGTACAGCCTAGATGATATGACATCATTAAACCCATATGAAAAACTAACCCATCTAGATATATACATCATTAACCCAATATGAAAAAGAAAAACTAACCCTATCGAGCCCAAATTAATTTTCTATGACAGGCTAACGCCAATCTAGAGGCATCATCAATATGACAACCCTGATATACTTAAGGGGATGAACCATTTTGAGTATATTGCATCTGATAGAATGGCTTTCATACCAAAAGCCCAGGCCTCTGTAAAGTTTTTGTGCCGATTTTTTTTTTTTTTTTTTTTTTTTTTAAAAATGTTATTTTGTAATCCCGCAGAAAGAGTACCCTATCAAAATTAAGATTGGTTGACTAAAATGAGCCATTTTCACAGCATAACACCAAACCAACATTCTTCAGCGGCTAGATTTCACAGGGTACATGAGAAAAATTATATTTTTAAAAAAAGAAAAATATTATATTTATTTTTATGATTGAGCAAATCGCTTATAGTGCCTTTAATTTGCAGAGTGATCTAATCTTTGATGTTTGCACAAAAATATTTTTCCAAGCAACATGAAACCATAAACTGTAACTAGCCATTTGCAACACTAATATAATTAGTAAGAAATTATATTAAGTTTGGAGATCAGGCAGGATGCCCCTGATGTTATGCACTCCAGCTGCCATGGTTTATATCAAAAACAAAATGTATGTAGAAATTTCTTGGGCTAAAAGTGATTTTTCTCATGTTCTATTACACTTCTGGTGATTTGGTTTCCACATCCACATTATTTCATTAGAGGTTGTTATTTAGAAAACTGTTATCATGTTTGGTAAAAATCCTGAAACTTAATATTCTCAGTATTAACTGATGCTTCTCTGAGATATCTTTGAGGAGCACATTTGTTTTGTTGAATGACCTATCATGTTTTATGTTGCGTTTATTTTGAAAGGGCACTGACTTTAGGCCAAGAAATGTGTTTAAGGCTGTGTTGTCACACAAAAGTGGAATTGGAAAAAGTAATTGTGGTATGATTCTCCAATGATGCATTAAGAGCAAAATCTTACATATTTGGCAAATATGACTGATTGTGGTGTCACAAATGTTATCTTTTTTGGGTGTAAAGGTACTATGAAGAATTCCAAAAGAAAAAATAGGTGTCCGCTGAATGCATGTGGTGCTCTGTCCCTTGAGTTTGTGATGTACAAAGGGTCCACATAAGGTCACCAAGGTCATATGATGTCACCAACCTGTGACCCCTACCCAAGACCATTGTATCCAGTGTCTTGAAAATTTAAGCCATATATGCGGAAACAGATACACCGACGGACACACAGACACACTACAAAGCAATCCTCATATATGCCATTTGTTTCACAGGTGACACAAAAACCTAAGTTATCCCGTGAAACAAATGACCTCAATCATTCTGAAATAAGTCTAGCTTTCAAAAAGTTCCCTGCTATGATTCCTGGGGCTGATTTTCTTATTGCCCGGGGTAAAAAGACAGACACATAAAACATAATTTGAGCACGATGGCTTGCTACAAGGAAATGACTGTAGCTTGATTTGAAATATATTTTATGGTCTAGTATTCTTTTTCTTAGTAGTAGTAGGGTGTTAAAAACATTTCAAGATTACCTCATACAGGGAATTGATTAAGTCATCCTGAAAAAATGCATGAAAAAAGGTCATCAAAACACCTTGGTAATTTCTGTGTAAATGTCTCCCATTAATGCATGGGGGTGTTCCACCCAGATTCCACAAAAAGGGCAAGAAGTCCACTTTTTGCTGATTTTTTTTTATATAAAAAGGTCCAAAATTGAGAAAACTTTTGACAAGAAAGTCCACTTTTTGTGATAAAATGTTCAAAAAGTCCAAAAAGGACCATTTGGGGGGGGGGGGGTAGGTCCATTTTTTGAAAAAAGTTTTCAAAGTCCCGCCCCCCCCCCCCCCAAATCAATCCTGTGTACGGTTCTGATGCATGCACAGACAAACACACACACACACAGCAGCACAGCAGTGTGTAGTACAGAAATTTAGTCATTACCTTTATCAAAAACTGAGAGGAAAATGACAAGTTGGAAAAATAATGGCACATTTTCTTCCATGGTCAGATGAACCACAGTTTATCGTGTGTGAGATCTGAGATGCTTCTTGACAATTTGGCACTAGTGTATCATGAAACCGGGGATCATATTTGAATCATGGGTAATCTGATCTTGTCTTTTCCCTTTAATGCTTGACATACAGCACTGGAGCATAAACCCTAAAGGAATTCTTCTCTAGGGCTTGAGTGTGCAAGAAATGATTTAAGTTGCCACTGAATACACCTTACAAAAAAGACAAGAAATGTCTCAACCCTTGGGCCCTGCAAATTATTTTTCATATTCTCCCAAAAAAGTGTCAAATGTGCATCTTTATGACAATATTTGAAATTGGCACCCCACCCTCGAAAACCCCCACCCCCCTGCATTAATGAGTCCAAACAAGCCTAGTCTTAGGTCATTGGTTTTGAGATGGCTTCTCAAATGACCCTGCAGTCATTTGAGAAGCCATCTCAAAAACCACTGACTGTGTTATAACCTATACAGAATCTACCAAGGTTAGAAGATATAAAGTTGAGGGGATTTAAACAGGGATCCTAATTAAATCGGGATAAGGACACTCGATCAAGAAAGTGGAAGCACCTGCATTGAAATCTGCCCAAAATATGATACGTATGGATCACGGGTCGTACGTGGCGCTGTGTGTGCCGCACGATTCCCGATTACGTAATACTGGATAAATAATTAGGGTTACTTATCGTACATGGTGGGCACTATACTATGCCTGCGAATAGTTATGGCCCATTGTACACAGTGTCACCACTGCCGGGGATTTATACTTGCAAAAGCGTATACTTTGAATCTTTGCAATTAAGAGTTATCTGGAGTCAAAACGGCTTTCAAGATTCATTCTGACTACTTAACCTTAGTACAAAATTCAGCCTGGGCACATTGACTAATAATAATAAGTACAGTTGGGCAAATAGTGTGAAAAGAAGAGAACACTTCGTATTATTGTCAGCCGCTGTGGAAGGCTACTACTTTTAGATGGAAAATTCCATATTTAAAATCATAAATCCATTATTGGAGATTGAAATTTTTAAAACAGATTACATATGTCTTACCTGTCACACATCTACATCTTGTAAACCATTGCTAACAACACAGGATTATGGAGGAGATGCAAGGTCACCATTTCATGTTTTAGAGGAAATATTTAAGGCTGGTCTGCACAGTCTGTCTTAGGATTGGGTCATAAAGTTTTAGAAAACTCCAAGATTAGTCAAGAGCCATGCAGAGATGAAAGTCCAAGATGTTCTGAACAGCGTGGGGCTTGCTGCAGAAGTATTGACCCAGGTGGCGGTTTTTAGTGAAAAATCTTTATAGTGATAGCTGGGGGACTGGGTAATGTGATGGGGTTGGGGGTTTAGATACTTCACACAGAAAACTGGGCAGGTGGGTGGGTGAATGACGCAATCTGTGGTACTAAGGCACCACTTGCTAAAACAAAAGACCGATTCTGGGTGAGGTAATGAAAAACACGTAATGTTAGACTAAATATAATTGGTGCTTAAAAACTACTTTCTTATCATCAAAATACTCAAAAAATAAAACTTCCCTACATCATCAGGAATTATTAAGTTAGGGTTGCATAAGGAGAGTTGCATTAATATCAACTGATTTGAAAATTGTTGGCATCTCTGCAAAACTTCAAGTGGGTCAGAAAGAACTTGGAAACTTTTTAACTTTGATAGGTTATAATTGGCTGAATAGTAAAATGCCAGCAGATAGTTGATATCAATCCACAGATTCTATTTATAACACTAGATAGCAAACGCCAGCTCAAAAGCCGTAACCATCTTTTCCCGCAGTGCGTACTTATTTCCATACGTGGTGTACCAATTTATTTATATATTCCCTGATTTACATAGCGTGGTGTACCAATTTATTCATATATTCAGCATTTACATAGAATGATGTACCGTTTCCAAGCCAACAGGTTACGGCGCATGGGCGTAAACGGCGAGTTTCGAAGGATGGGGATTGGACCGTAATGAATATTTATAATTTTCAAAACACGGTTACGGTGGCCGCCTATTCTTCAACACGGGCGTACGCTATCTAGTGTTATAAATAGAAATCTGTGTATCAATCCCATGATGCACTGATTTGGAGGTTACATGTCATTAAGGTCATGTGATCTCATAGTGCACATTAGCCAGGCTGTATGAACACCTGACTTTAAGGCTTTGTTGCATGGAAAACATCAGTATGCAATATAGAGTTTTAGAGATCTCAGAACTTTTTTCATTCTTTATTCTCTTTATATTAACTTTCTCCCTTATTCTAAGTTCTGATACAAGGTATTGGATATTGTAGAAGTACAATGCATGATGGGATATATTCTCTGATAGAGTAGTTTCTGTGTTGATATTGTTTAACAGCAACCATTGTCAAAATTGATGTACAGACATTTAGGTCTTTGGGAAGTGCAACTTAAAACTCTCCTTATTGCTACACTTTTGATTTTTGTCGCTTTGGAGCCTTTCTTGGGATGATTTTCATGCAAGACATGAATCAGCATTCTGAGGAATAAACTAAGCCATGTTGGGGGTAGAATTTGGTAGGCAATTCAGACTTGTGGAATCACAATTTTGGAGGTAATTTAGACTTTTGAAACTCAAAATATGGCTTGGGGTTCGAAGAAAGATAAATAGACTGAGATACTATTTAGGTTTGTAAGTTAATTTTAAAAAGAATAAAAATGGGAATCAAAATGCGATCAAAAAATGGGAATAACCCAATATTACAGGCTTTATAGTGATGGAAATACAGATCACAAAATTAATAGAATGGAGAGCTAACCAATATGTTAAAAAAGGTTGTGAGAGTACCTTTCCAGCATCTTAGGTTTACAAAAATGATCTTGGGAGTCATGACCAGGGGAATTTAACACAATGCTGAGTGATTATGAAGACCTTGCGAGCTTTGTTTTCTACAATATTTGGTGTGACACAGAAAATGTATCAACCTTTTTTTCTTATTTTTAAAATAATGCATGTTTTACAAACTCTCAGTGCCAATAGTTAAATTGCCAGCAAATTATTGATGTTTCAATCACTAAAGCAGCGGGGCGGGCGGGCAGGCGCAGAACTGGTCATTAAGAAATAGAAAAGGTAAAATGTAACAAAATCAAATCTGGAGAGCTGACCTTTAGTAACTCCCTGAATTAATAACATTAGACCAACTAGAATCACGTAAAATTGTTATCTTTAATTCCAATGTAACACCTTTCGTGATCAAAACCGAAATTTGTAACAACAACTTTTATTTTTTTGTCAATGAAAAGCTGTCACGAACTTAAGCAAGGAATTGTTCAAAATGTAATTTGTTCATTTATTTCATGAAAACAACAAGGAACATACAAATGAATGGAAAGGTATTCTGTCTTCGCCATTAGGAGAAAAGGTCAAAGTGGCTGAAACTACTGGGACTTTAAAATGTGTTTAACTTACCTGTTAAAAAAGCAAGTATGCACGTGATCTTCTCTCTACAAACTCTGCAGCAATAAAGCCTCTTATAGTCTTTGGATGACATGTCGTCTTAGTAATATACCGTAGTTGATGCAGTTCTGAAGGTTACATCATGGCTGCCTGGGCAAAAACAAAAAAAAAACAATGTAGTAGTGTCAATTTTGCACTTGAATGCTTCTTCATAATGTAAATGTGTTCTCATCATTGTGTACTGATTGGGGGTCCCGGCAGGCTTGAAATATTTGACCAAATTGATAATATATACATTTTTGTCGCAAATTTTTAGGACTGTGACCACTTTGACCGAATTTGGTCTGAATTGATGGCAAATTTAGCCATATACATGCGACAACTGGTCACTGGGACAAGTTAATTTTGCCCCCTGGATTGACTTGCTTGCTATATGCCCATGGTCATACATATTGTCATACTGCAATCTAGAATTATAAATCCCCCTGTTATAACCACCTAGTTTTTCGACGACAAGTTCCTGCTCTCTAATTAAACAGTGAAAATTTCCCTCCCCAAAAGAGTCAAACTGTTTAAATCCCTCCAAATTGAGTGTTTTGCACGCTATTTCCACTCAAAAAAGAGGAAATCACTCAAAATTTAAAGTGGATTCTCTCTCTTTCAGGTTGTCCTTAAACACTCCTCAAAAGGAGTTGTCCTCCTCAAACAAATAAGTGGAAATTCACGCTTTTAGAGTGATTTTGCACAAAAAAAACGCATTTTTGAGTGGTTTTACAAGTGTTGACTCATTTTGAGAGTAAAATTTTCACTTGTTTAGCTTTTAGAGAGTGATGGTGACAATTAATATCCCTATTGTCAAGCAAAAAATGTCCCCACTCAGAACTGGCAGGGCAAAAGGGTGAAGAAAGGACCTATTTTAGCATGAACTTTCATCTTTTCCTGAGTTTTCCCCCGCAAAATTTTTTAGAGGTCCCATTCTGCCACCTCGCTCCACCCCTGCTGCGTTGCCTATATGGTCAACTCCATCCACCCATTATGGCTTATTGATTGAATTTTATAATAAATGTCACATGGTGTGAGGTATTCTCCATGATTTAGATAGTCTCTCTGTACACGTAATATGGGTATACAAACTCTTGACATACATTGCATTTTCTTCAATCAATAGTTTGGGGGGAAGGGAGGGGAGGCAAAGTGATGTTTTTTTGGGGGGAATTAAATTTTGTTGGGAAAACATCCAAATTTGAATATGAAACTTTTAACCATGTTGTCCAATCACTGGGTTTTGCCGAAATTTGGTGATTTTTTTGGGCCCTAAATCGCTTATTTTTGCAATCCATCACGTGTCTCTGTTCGTCTGGACAAAAATTAGGTGCAATTCCCCCCTGGTACCGCCACTGTCTTCATTGATCAATGATAAAATATTTCTCCTTAACAAAACCCCGCTGGCAGGCACACGCATTACACTGCAGATCAAAGCAAAAATTATGCAGCAAGTTAAACCAAAATCTTAAAGCTTGGCATTCAATTGTGTGTAGATTTTTCAGGGCTCCACACTTGTCCAACGTACTCTCCTTGGACAGGTCTGTGTTTGAATTGCAATCTCATGTTGAGCGTTGTGAATACAGCATATTGACATGCTTCTGTCATTCAATATTGGATGTGACTGAGTTATCGTTGGTATTTGCGTAGTGACGCATACTGATATAGCATGGTGCAAATTGACTTGTGTTAATGTGAACAGAGATGGTCTTATCAACTCAGATGAGACATGGAACAATATTTTAAGCAGTAAGTACATTTTCAGGTGCAGAGGGGACACATTTACATGACAACTTTTTTCAAAATTAAAATTAGTTTATTAGCACTATCATTCAGTTCATTACATTACATAATGATACAATATTTACAGATATTAGAAGTGAATAATATTGACATATTTCAAGGACAAAACATCATTATACATAATTTGAATGGCTTCTCAAAAAGCTGAAAATAATGGGCAAAATGTGACCCAATGTTTTTTAATAAAGATGTAACAACTCATTCTATGCATTTACCACAATAAAATTGAGTTGAATCTGTCTTTAAAGGGACAAGCCAGAGAACATTTCTGAGATGTAAATGTCTCTAAATTTGTGACTGATTGGTCCTAGAACCCCGCGAAAATAACAAGGACGTTCGAGAGGTTGTGGACAAATGGTTTATAGAAAAGAAAACAAACACAAGTGTTGAAGTTTAATTTGTGCAAACTGTTCTTATAGAAGTCATGCTCATTTTTTCTCTCATGCAACAGAAAATCTAATTTCTTTTTTTTATTACATAAAGTGGATGTTTGCGCCTTATTCCCCTTCAGGTGTACTTGATATAAGTCTAGAAACATGTTACACTAGTGCATTTTTGTTGTTATTAGTTGCAAATAAGCTAGAAATCCTTCTAGCAGTGAAGTACATGTAAAAAATCCCTCAGCTGAAATATTGTCAGTTATATACCATGACCAGATAATGTTTTATGGCTCGAGAGATGTCTTTTCATAGAAATAATAAGATATGTGTGTATCAAGCTGTTGTAGACTAACGCCAATGCCATATGTTGAGACATTTTTGAAATAATACCCCAATAGGGCAAATTCAAAACAGTTTGGCTGAACATTCCTTGTTCCCAGGGCTAGTCCTCCTCTGTCCAGCTGTGTCAGCAAATAGTCAGCCTTTAAGCAATAAGTGACTTTTTACGAATTCCATCTTCAATTGGGGCACACTCTCTCTCCATGGTCCATCATTAGGCTCCCCAGATTTAATTTACATCTATCAAATTATCTGTTATGTGGTTTCAGCGAAGATTTAACTATGTTATGTTTTTTTGTAACATTTTGAACAAAAATCAATACTTTTGTTATCTAAGTAACACTAAAAACTAGGGTGTGGGTCCCGCGGGGATTTCCTCAATTTTGAGGCAGAATTTGCCGTTTAAGATGGTTTTGGGCAGAATTTTCCTGGTTGAGGTTGAAGATTTCCTGGCAGCAACCCCCCCCCCCCCCCCCCCCCCCCGATTTTGCATTTCAAGCTTTTTTCTTCCTGATCAGCTCTATGCTGTAAAAGCCCCCCCCTTGCCTGTTCCCCTACTGCTAAAAAACACAAAATTATGCGAAAACTAGTAGCGTCAACACATTGTGTGGAATATTGCAACAAAAGAGAACTTTATTATAAAACCATGCATTTGGAAGCACAGTTATATAGGGACAAAAATATGATAGCCGGCAAGTTCAAAACAAAGTTTGCAGTTTTCTTTTGTACTTGTTTGTCCAATATACCTTTGAAACATTCTTGGTAGGTGGTCTACAACCGATCAAGTGCAATTTATGAGAGATTTGTGTTCTCAAAAAAATTTCATCCTGTCACTTAACTATTGACATAACAATATTTTCTTAAGATTCAAATCTGAAGTTCAACTTTACTGTTTACAAATCACTTTTAAAGTGCTTTTGGTTGCCACTCTCTCTAGTTATTTGTCCTAACTCCAGTAAAGTAATTCAATAATGTGTTTTCTAATGTCTGTAATAAATGTTTCCCCTCTAATAATTGCCCCTTCAAATTTTTTTACCAAATGTTTCTAAAAATACCAAAAATTATGCCATACTTACATAAGTATAATTAATCGTGATTGCAAAATTTGATGGTGGATTTGCTGTTCTGAAACTTGCTAATATGTGCAAAACTTTCACAGTATGTTGTCAAATTAAAGTGCAAAACTTTCACAGTATGTTGTCAAATAAAGTGTAGGTATCTTTGACAAGTGTAAATTTCACAGAAAAGACATCAAAATAGTTATTAAATCAACCATTTTAGCAGACAACAATGCTATTTTCGTACAAATGTGGATATAGCTATTGTTGAAGTTGTTGAGCTTGTTCAAACATTGATCCTCTTTATGCAAGAGCACTGGAATATTCCCAGGTGGTGCTGGTTATTGTTTGCATTGGAACTAAACTGAACAAATGACCTATAAAAAATGCCCCCCCCCCTTTTTGAAAAATTTGACACCCACAGGGCTTTTATTACAAACAATACGGTATTCAAAAACAATTTGAAGCTGAGTCCAATATACCTAACAGATGTAAAGTGTTGGTTTTGTGTGTTTCTTGGCAAAATCAGTTAAAAAAAAGATTAGTGTGTGTTTGGTATAATGACATCACAGGCTTAATCTACCTTCCGCACAGAAGCGTAACAGGCAGGAGGAAGGTTGCCACCCCAGAGAGCTTTGACTGGGAAGAAAAAGCATGAAAATAATGCTAAAACCTTTTTTGCCTGCTCACCAGGAAATTTTCACCAACCAGGATAATCTGTCCTGCCTCAAAACCACCTCAAACCAGGAAAATCTGCCTTAAAACCAGGAAATTGACCTCTGACAAGTGACCCCTGTTATGCCCCTGCTTCCGCATTGCATATTTTAGCACAGATTTTGAAAGGACACTGCTAGTATGTTGCCTTTGAATTTGCATACCATTGCAATTGATAGCAATGAGCTTATGCCAGGTGGAAGGTGGATTAAAAATGTGGCCTTATAGAGTCACACTAACTCAGATTTAGATTTTATTTGCCTAGATATTGCAAAACCTAACACGTCAGACTCATTTTTCAATTATTAGAAAATAACTAAATGGCTCCCTCAAAAAGGCCATTCTCATCTCAGAGAGATGAAATTCCTTCTCAATAATTGCCTCCTCCTTATTTAAGTTTGAGGCAAGCTGTACTGATTCTGAAGGAATCGGATGCCGGCTCCTGCCCGGCCGGTTGGCTCAATGTTTCTACCCCTTGAGCTGTAATTCAAGTTTGCACACCAGGATGTTTGGATCCTAATCTCAATTGATGTCATGTTCAGCCATGGTATTGTTTCTAACCAAAATTCCAGACAGATCCAAATAGCAGTGAGAACCTGACGCACCCTTTGGGGTGCTCTTGTCAATCATAAATTCGAAAAGCTCAAGTCAACATGGAGTGTGTTAAATGGTGATATCCATGTACATAAATGATGGGAATCAACAGTACCCATTTGGAATTTGTTTTGAATATCCTAGGCTTGTGAAGGACAGTGCATATACACAAGCAATGCAAATTGGGGGCAAATTCTGTATTAAATTTGACCTGCCTCTTTTTAGGGTAGGTGCTCCTCAAGTTGGGAAGGACTGGGAGTTTTACATTAGGCCAAAATTTGGCCTATTCCCCTCCCTCCCACTTAACAATTTCCACATTTTTTGCCACACCTTTCCCCCTCTCCCCAATTGGCATTGAATCAACACTGAATTGTTAGACAGTTTTAATAAAACGTGAACTCCAGTGCATAAATGTAAATTTTGCAAAATAATGTTTATTACACAAAAGTTTGTTCTATACACTTAAAAATGTTTTTTTTCAAAATGCACCCTATCAAAAGAAGTCCCCTAAATATGTCCACCAATCAGATCATGTCGCCATTAGCAGGCGCGGATCTAGGGAGGGGGCGGAGGGGGCGCACGCCTCCCGGTAATTCTGCAGAATCTTGCAAAATCAGCCCATTTTGGACACTTTCAGCCTTTCAGCCCCCCGGATCCCTGATTAGGGCACAGCAGCATGTCCTTAAAATTCCCCCACCTCCACACTCCACTGAAAAATTAAAAATAAAACCCTGCACCTTCTCTATCAAATTGTTTAAAATTATGATGAACTATATATTACATACAAAGACCAACTTGAAAGGAGGCTAGAAAGATTTTCAGTAGCCTACCAAATCCTAGAACTCTTTCAACCTTTTGTAAGGCAAAAAAAAGTTTTCTCAGCTTCGCTTCATTTAGCTCAAAACCCTAGGTAATATGCATGTTTTTAGTCGAAAAGCTATGCGCTATGGGGAAATTCTTTCTTTATTGAATTTTATAGACAACTTTGATTTTAATTGTTTTGTCTTTGTGGTAGTATTTTTTATTTTTTTTATTGTAAATGAAAATCATTCATTAATCGGCAGAATTTTTTAAATTTTGTGCTAATTTGCATAAAAACTTTGGGGTGGGCAGGTTTTTCTAGGGTCAGTCGAGTTACAACAAACAAACTTTTTTTTTGCCTTGGTGGTGGGATGTGCATTTTTTCCACACCCGACAGATCATGTGCACTTAAAAAAAGTTCAAAATCTTTTAAAAAAGTACACATGAAAGGATATGTTGTTCTATATCTGCCCAAGTTACTTTTACGCTTTGGTTAAGTTTACGTCAGTGCCTCCCTGGATGCAGGCAGCATATCATCACAGTGAAATGAATTGAAACGAGATGGAACCATGCACATCCTTGAATATAAGGTTAACTCCTAGCTTGCCGCCACTTCAGCAAGTGGCCGCCCCACTTGACATGCCCAAGTTCTCATGTTTACTTTTAAAAAGTTGCCAGGAATGTCCTAAAGTAAGCATGACTGTATTTTGGGCTAATATGATACACCCTGATTTAGTCGGTGAATGTGTGGTATTATTGGGTCAGTGTGTGGCTTAAACAAGGGTGTATGCTCTGAAAGGATGTAACAATAACAAAGACAAAAATTTAGATTATTTAGGATGGTAACTCATTTCTGATGGTATTTAAATAAAGGGGCATTTTTTATCCATAGTCTTGTCCCTACAATATACCTAAAACAGGATTGTAGGACATTTGAAAAAGTAGACCTTTTGGGAAACTGCACTTGAACAGACATAACCAGGCCCATAACCAGTGGGGGACGAGGGGGGAAGATGGGCCCCAAATTACAAAAAGCCCCCCAAAACCCCTAAAAAGGGCCAGAAAACTAGATTTTGCAAGCAGTGGAGCAAGCCAAAATTATGTTTTTTATGCTTGTTTGTGAAAAAAAGTTAAAATTTTGGTAAACAGGTTCACTTTTCCAGATTCCCCCCCCCCAAAAAAAAAAATTGGGAGAAAATCCCCCTTTTGAAAAAAAAATTGGCCCTCTCCTAGAAAAATCCTGCTTACGGGCTTGGACCTAACCCACTAACACCCCGCAGTCCTTTTCTGCCAAAGGGGTCAGTCTACAGCTATCATTAGGTGTGCACACAAAGATTGCTAAAGATTCAATAAAGGATGAGTAAAAGTTTTTCTTTAGGATATCAACAGCAGCCAATTATAGAGCTTATGGAAATAAAATTTGATTATTTGAGGGAAGTATTTAATCAATTGTGGCATGGATGTTACTTATAATCAGTATTGCTGCATGTCATGTGACCCTAAAATAATCAATTCCTCATACTCAGAACTCATTCATTTTTGGATATTTCTGTTTTAACATTTAAGGGGTACAAAGAATCCTTTGGTTTGGATAATATATCATACTATTTAATGTTGGGTGGTAATATATGGTGTAAACCGGATTTAAAACTTTGGATTTACTACTACTTTACTACACATGGAGCAATTGGTTACTTTTAGAGAACGCATTATTGAAACTAGAAAACCAAAATTTTTAAAGGGCCATGGTCCAATCGCTAATAGCCTCGTCCCCAGAAGCCTCAGATTTTACCAGAAGTGGTCACAATTTTGGTATCAGAAGAAAGCTATACTATTTTTCTCATCTACCCTGTGAAATCTTAGTGCTAAATTATATGTGGTTTGGAAGTTACAAGCAAAAATGTACCACATTTTGGTCGACCAAATTAATTTTAAGTAGAGTGACTCTATGGCTTACAAACTCACATTTCTAGTTCTCACATCAAAATGGATTGAAATATCAGTGCGAAACTTTACAGATGGGGTTTTGGGGTAATGGCTATTCTATCACGATGGAAACTTTAAATACTTAAATCGGGCCATCACCCTTTAAGGGATGTAAAGAGATAAAAACAAAATTCCTGACCTACTTCTATTTTTGTTTACCATACTTAGCATGTTTCGCTCCCGGATACAACAATTTTCTTCCGGCTGAAATCAAAGATATTTCTGGTCACTTGAACATGTATAAAACATTGTGTTTCTTTAATTTGGTAAGAATTATTTTTGTAAGATATGATGAGAGAATTAGGGAAGATTTAATTAGTGAAGACCACATGAATATCTTGTGCCAATGACTGGTAAACTCACACAGGCAGTCGTAACAAAATAAACTCCGTAGTACATGATTTGGAGTGCCTGTAAAATCAGTTTCCATGGATAAGATTTTCCCCCTTTGGAATTCTCAAATCATTGCATTTGAGGATATCTTGTAATATAACCCATGTTATGTATTAAAATAAAATAACAAAATTAACAGGGAACTGTGCTGTCCCCCAAAGACCCCATATGTTTTTAAAGTTTTATTGCTGTCACCCAAAGACCTCTACCTTTTAGAAAAACTTGCAACATTTTCACCCAAAGGTCTCATTCACGATTTTGTATTTTCTGTCCGTAAACGGACAGGAATTACAACATAGTGTGATGTGAACATTGCTTATAACTTCAAAATGCACGGAGCATCACTGAAATTTGGAAAATAACCTTTTCTTGAGGATATCTAGTGAACTATAAACAAAAATGAAGGTGCTAGGGTCACAAAATGCACCTTTAAAAAAAGACAAATTTGCAAATTGTCACCCAAATGACCCCTATTTTGGGGCAATTTGGCCTTCTCTCGCCCAAAAATCCATATTTTTCGCACAATAATCTGTCACTAATTGCCCCTTGGGTTTAAAGTGACCAGCCTTACACCAGTGTCTATTTCATATGTAATTGCATATGGGGAGAGGTCCAATTTTACATGCAGGAGAAATCTGGAGTGCCATAGAAAACCTGCAATTGTGACAAAGATTGGAAAACCAAATCCATGTTAAGTCAGTAAGTGAAGGATTGAACCTGGACATCAGTGGTAAAAGGCAAGCAATTTGCTGCTTTGCCAACTTCCCCTCCCAAATAACCCTAAACATGGAGGTAACTAAGCTCTTTAATATTATAACTTAAGCGTATCAAATAACATTTTTTGTCTAAAAAAATTCTGGTGGAAATTAATTTGTTAACAAGTAACACAAACTTGGACCGGGATTCTTTTAAACTCCCAGATACATTGGCTGGGTACACAGAACAGATTTTTTTTCTGTGATCTAATTCTGAGTGGATTAACAAGTTAACTTCCTTAACGTCATAACAGTCTGAATTTGGAGTAAGTTTGAGCTGCTTGCCTGCACATTCTACTCCATGCATTTCCAGGGCGTTTTGCCCTGGGTGCCGCTGCTACTGAGGAAGGGGGCAAGGATGTCGTTGCTTTTGTCCCATTTCCTGAATTGCAAAAATAAGTTGTCTTTTAGTAAGATGAGGTGGAAATCATTGCTTGGCAGTGGAAAAGCTTAAATTGGTTGGCGTTTGTATATATATTTAAAGGTGCAATGAGAGATTTCACATATCAGGTGTCCCTAAAAAAATAGAAAGTACTGATTTTTGCCCTGATGTAAAGCTTTCCATCAAAAACATCCCCCTCTGAAAGCGTTAAGCTGAGAAATGTTTCTTTAGTACAAAAATTGTGAAATTTTGTAATTTCGTATAGGAGCAAATACAAAATTCAGCCTATGTTTTACACTGAAATAAAAGCAAATCAAAATCACCTTTTTTCTCTCTTTTAAGACATTTCTGTAGCCAAATACAAAGTAAGAAATCTATTCAGTGTCTAATCTATATGAAATTACTATTATGACACAATATATGGGTGCCTCAAAATCTCTCGTTGCACCTTTAAAGGCGTACTTGGAGATCATGGGTTTCTCAATTCATACTACTAAAATACTATTTGTTCTTCAGGTGGCACTTGCTCAAGGAAAAATAAAGGGAGAGTTATCCTACTATAATCGTATTCTTTAATTCTGGGACACGGCGTACGCACAGAGAGCATGACACAAGCATTCATGCATTCAACTTCTGCGCGACTATGCCCTATTGCGCGTGCATTAAACGCGCTATGCAAAAGAACCAAAAGGATATGTTGATTTATTTTGTGATTTGCAGTGTCCAAAAATGACAAGTGCTGTATATTTACAATAATAAAGTTATTCTCACAAGAGTTTGGTGGCTCTCTGGTGGTCTAGTAAAACTGTCACCATAGCACCTTAAATACCCTCAAATCGTTGATAAATATCTACTTGTTGAAAGTTTTAGATGTTATCAAAACATTACAGAATTGTAAACTCTATGAACTTTTGCTAACTTTACAAGAGATAATTTAAGTTTTACATGTTCATAATAACTTGTTTCATAAAAAAAAAAAAAAAAAAAAATTTGTTCTTCAGGTGGCACTTGCTCAAGGAAAAATAAAGGGAGAGTTATCCTACTATAATCGTATTCTTTAATTCTGGGACACGGCGTACGCACAGAGAGCATGACACAAGCATTCATGCATTCAACTTCTGCGCGACTATGCCCTATTGCGCGTGCATTAAACGTGCTATATTGCCGTTGTCAAGGGCATTGGAACCTACGCTTCCAAGGCAAGGATACGTGCATACGCGGTGTTTTGGTCGTTCGTGTCCCAGAATTAATGAATACGATTATAATACATGGCAGCACACAGATGTATCACATGGCAGCTATTGCACTTATGACCTTCTTGCACTGAAGATATGCAAAAGAACCAAAAGGATATGTTGATTTATTTTGTGATTTGCAGTGTCCAAAAATGACAAGTGCTGTATATTTACAATAATAAAGTTATTCTCACAAGAGTTTGGTGGCTCTCTGGTGGTCTAGTAAAACTGTCACCATAGCACCTTAAATACCCTCAAATCGTTGATAAATATCTACTTGTTGAAAGTTTTAGATGTTATCAAAACATTACAGAATTGTAAACTCTATGAACTTTTGCTAACTTTACAAGAGATAATTTAAGTTTTACATGTTCATAATAACTTGTTTCATTTCATAACTCATATTTTGTGTTGTGATGTTTATAACGGTTGTATTTTGAAGTGCTATGATCATGCATCAAATCTAACATTTTATTTATAAATATACTTATTATTTTGATTATAGTTTATTTAACCAACCACAGGAGATTATGATAACATAAAGGTACAATACTGAGCGAGAGATTTATTGATTTAAACTTATGAAATTCCACTTTTAAAATAAACTTCGTTTCAAATATACAGAGAGCCCTCTAGGGGGAAAGATTAGTTACTGGTCATCATATCACCTCAAGTACCACTGGAATTTCGCGGTTCTCGGCTTTCGCTATTCCGGAGGGGTTTGGGGTTTGGTTTGGTTCCTTCCGGAACCTTATTCGGGCGTCTTTGGCGATGGAGGGGGGGATTTTGTGAATGACAGTTAAATGCAGATCCATTGCGCCGGTAGGAGTGGCTCTATTTTTTTTCAAGTAGGGATGTGCGGCCCGATTTCCGAACTTGGGTGCCTGGGAACTTAATTTGTGTCCCAAAGGTAGGGTCTTAGGAACTGAAATTTTGTGAAATTTGCCGGATTGGGAGCCGAAATTTGGCTAAAATTGAGCTTTTGAGGCAAAAGTTTACCAAAAGGAGACCTTATGAACTGAATTGTAGGCCTACTTCAACCGGAAAAAAAAAAAAAAAAAAAACTAGCCACTTGAACTGGTTGAAACCATCTCGCGAAATAGGTAACACTCGGAGCTCAAACAACTTACGCAGATTTTATTCCTTCTTCAAAACACTTTCTCTGCTAAAAGATCTCTCGCAAATCACTTAAGAATTCAGAGGTTTTAAACATTTTCTTCAGATTTCCGATATATGCATATTCAAATCATATACCTTCTCCTTCTACATCCCGTTTCTATCATCCCTACAAAGTCCTGGCAATTTGTGTGGTCGAACCTAAACAAATAAGTAAAGTAAACAAAATGCTACACTATATAAGACAACTGGCACGGCTACCAAAGCAATATGTAGGGCGGTGCCCTCATAAAAAGTTTTTTTTTATCATTTTTGTGTCCTCTGCAAGAATTGCAGAAGGCACATAGAGATTAATTGGTTGTATGTCTGTGTGTGTGTGTCTGACTGTGGTCAAAATGTTAATCCGTAATATATTGCATGCCGTATGAGTTCTGTAAGGGCTACGATGGTGTAACTTGGTGGAAAGGAGGGGCGGGGTATGGTGGGGTGACATGTTGGTAATCTCATGTGACCTTGGTGACCTCAAGTGACCTTTGGCCCAATTCACAAACTGTGACGGCAGATGACACTAGCGGTCCGAGGACCATGATGTATTTTTTACTAAGTAGCTTCTTCATCATATTATATGAATTTGTTAGAATTAATAACTATTTCTCCATCTTGATTGTTGTTGGAGAAGTGGGAGAAATTGAATTTGAACCATAGGTCTATAGGTGAATATCTAATGCAGGGGTGCAAAAAAATGAGGGAACTGGGAGCGACGCTCCAAGGAAATGGTTAAAAGTCTTGTAGGCATCTATGTGCACTTTGCATTTTGCTCTTTAAGGAAAGAACAACTTTTTGCACTCCTGGTCTAATGCTGTAGTGCCTATTAGATTAAAGGGACAGGAGGAGATTTTTAAAGATACAAATTTCTCTCAATTTGCATGCACTTGATTGGTTGTAGAACACCTACCAAGAATGTTTCAAAGTTTTTTTTGACAAACAAGTAAAAAAGAAAACCAAAAACTATGTTTTGAACTTGCCTGCAATCATAATTCTCCCTATAGAAAAGCATGCTTTGATTTTTCTGTCAAGCACGACAGAAAATTCTAAATTCATCTAAATGATCGTATTGCATAGAGACGGCGTATCGGGCATAATCACTTCAGATGTGATCTAATACATTGGTAAGCGTTCCAAATATGCAAAGACTCCCAATTTTAAAAAATGGGGGGGTGCTTCTTTCTGGAAATGATTGCTACTGTATAGGGGTCTGGATTCTTTTCTCTGTCATGGTAATTAATTTAAAAAAAAATTCTAATATAAACATAACATGACAATTGAATTCCTAGACTTCTATGCAGTCAGTAAGATTTGTAATCTCAATTCCAAGGGGGAAAGTTTCCACTGATGTTTCTAGAGTGGACCACACCTAAAAATTGTAGTTACATTCCCAAGTAGTTTTTCATCTACCAATATTGCAAAATTATATCCTTTTAAAGGTGCATGTTCCGATCGTCTTTGGGACCTTCCTGATTTACCCGGAAGTAGTATCATTAACCATCAATATTGCATTATTGCTTCTACCATCAAAACCGCAAGTTTGTTTCCCATGGTACTTGATGGGGCGTAGGTGCAAATGCCAGGCTCTCATATCAAGTAGAGAACACAATAGACATAAATTGGAACAAGTACCTTTAATATTATTATTATTTTAATTCCCAAATTTAGTTAAAGGTGCAACGAGAGATTTCAAATAACAGGTGTCCCAAAAAAATGTGAAAATTCTGATTTGGGCACTGGTGTAAAGCTTTATACTAAAAAATATCCCTATCTGTAACGATTAAACTGAGAACTGTTTCTTTGGTACAAAAATATTGAAATGTCTAATTTCGTATAGGAACAAATAAGAAATTCAGCCTATGTTTTCTATTGAATATAAGCATATACAAATCACCTTTTATCCAGTTATTTCTGTAACCAAATAAAAGGTAGGGAATATATTAAAGCAATATTAGCACATTTTTTGAAGAGCGCCCCCAATTTTTCAAAAATTTGGTGATTTTTACACGATTACATTGGTAACTGGCTAGTAAACTATACCTGTGAATGGTTAAGCTCGAAAATGTCTATGTGTCACAAACGAAGGAATTTTGTACTAGAATAATTATTATCGGGGATCCCCGATAATAATACAACGGCTGCTGGAAACGGCCTTCCAATGTGAAATAGCCGGGAAATAGCGCCATGTACGTGTCTACGCTCATCCATTAGTTGTTTTAATAGTTCAGGCAAGCCAAGTTAGAGGTTATTTTCTCGAGGGCACTATTTCATCATGGACGGACATAAACATAGCATTTCCAGCTCTGCCGTTTTAGTCCAATCTGGGATCCCAATTCTAATTACAAAATCGCTTATTTTATGATAAATACGCATTTTTTAGCATTCTCGTTCGCAGGTATAGTTTCCTAGACAATTACCAACGTAACTGTGCAAAAATATCAAATTTTGAAAATTGGGGGCGCTCTTCAAAAAATGTGCTAATATTGCTTTAAGCATCTAATCTATATGAAATCACTACATATAACAGAAAATATGGATGACTTGAAATCTCTTGTTGCACCTCTAATGCTAGCTCCAAATTGGACACCTAGCTATGTGGCATGGCTGGTAGTCTAGCTTCTCTGTTTAAACACCTACACTATGAATTCCAAGGACTGTACTCAGGGACCAATCAGTTTTTAGATTTAGAATTTAAATTTAGTGGAAGAAAATTCAATTTATTTTTAATTTGAAGCCCAAAATCAATTGGTGCCTAGCCTAACAACAGCCCTTTAGATTGTAAATCTTTTGAATTTATTGTGTAGTTTTGTAATTGTTATTAATTATTGCTCACTTACCAATTTCCTGTGATTTCATAACTAAAATGGACTTTGATAAAACAGGTTAAATCTGGCATTATTTTTTCTCAGCATTTAGCAAATTACTTGTTACCAACAAGTAAGCAGTGGCGTACCGAGGCAGTCGATCCAGAGGGGGCAAAATTTCTAAGCCATCCTGCCAGAGGGGGCAAACTTTGTAAATCGTCCCGGTGATTTGCTCCAATTAAGTCTGAACTTGAAGAAATGCGCGCATAGCGCGCGAAAATCGGCAAATTTACTTTAATTTCGCCCAAATTTAGGCTGAAATTGGTCGAAATTCTCTGAAAAAGAGGATGAAATACTATTTTGGTCCATACCGTCCCGCTTTTCGAGCCAGAGGGGCAACTTTTCCCCCCCCCTGCCCCCCGGTCGGTAAGCCCTGCAAGTAAGATATCATTACAAATCATTACCTTTTTACACTTGTTAGATCTGTGCAATTTTCAATCCTATTTTCAAAGTTTGGAGAAATGTAATTCAGTCTACTAGTTTGATATCCAATACATGTCAAAATAATGATGTAATGTAATTGAAGCTCGGCAAGGGGCACTTGCAGAATTGTTGGATGATTAAGACGTTTTGGTATTTGTAGACTTTTTTAGGATGAACCATCAAATAGTTGAAATACTAGGGATTTTTTTTTCATTTGAATTCACCAAGTTCAATCATCACCATTCATTAAATTTCCAAAAGTGATATCAATACAAATGATTAATTATATTTGCAAATTTCAGATCTTTCAAAAATTAGTTTCTCAAAGCTAGAATCCTGAAAAAATGTTGTAATATACACAACCACCAACTAAAAATGTGATTAAATTATTCTTAATTACTCATATTTTTTCAGTGGGTTATTAACGAAGTACATCTCCGTAGAAGGAAATAGTTCGTTTTTTTAGAGCAACTTTGGCAAAGACATGTGTGTGTGTGTGACTTTTTTTTTTTTTTTTTTAAAATTTGAATGATGCTAAAAATATGAAGTGTGAAGGAGAAATTCATAATCTATTAACAATTTCGAATTATTCAAACTTACTTTTTATATTTATAACATTAAAATCGCTATGAATTCCATCCTTTGAAACAGCATTTCACTTTCAAATGAGTCTTTACTAATGGTAAATCTAGCATCTTGACGACGTCCCTGGTTCAATATCTGGGTAGGACCACAACTTGTGATTTGTGAATTTTTTATCCTTAGGATCATATAGTTTCTTTTTATGGACACGCAGTTCCTATACCCCTACAATCGGACCTCATTCCTTAATTGGTTTGGGGATATTAGCTTTATTACGATACACTGAGCACCTTCACAGAAAAAAAAACCAACAAACAATTGTTTGAAAGTGTTAAGCAACTGGATTGTTAAATGCCCTGCTTAAACTATTTAAGATTTGGTTTAAAGTAGTATAGCACATTTTTGTAAGACTGCTGCAAATTTGCCCAAATTTTTGAGATTTTTTGCACACAGTTGCATATAGTGGCTATAGTAAACTCCTTGTTGCACTAGGATCATATCAAAATTGGTTAAATTTCCAAATTTTTGGATATTTTCCCCCATTCCCCCCCCCCCCCAGAAAATGAAGTCTGGTACCACCACTAGCAAATAACGCCTGTAAAATGTCATAAGCGTGAAGGTGCTAATCAGGGGTAGAATTTTGTCGCTGTTGCGAAAATCGGTCTTGATTCTCAAAAACAATTTTGCAGGAAATCATCTAATTTGGCTACTGTTTAATCTAAAGTTTGCAAAATCACATGATTCGCACTGATCGTTACTCGAATCTTTGCGCGATCGATCTTTGTATTCCTCGCCGAATTCGAGCCTGATAATGTCCATTATGTTTGCAAGTACTAGTGACACATACTAGTGCTAATTGCCTAACATGAATCATTACTTCTCTTTCTGTTGTTTCAGGAATTTGAGCTACAACACCCTTAAAGATATACCAGCAGGAGCATTCAGTCATCTTCCCTCTCTCAAAAACTGTAAGCAAGATTTACTGATTATTTTTTAAAGGCTAATTGGAATTGGATGATAAGTTTCCTGTTAAGATTTGGAAAGTTGTTGTGACTTTTCATTATTTGATAAGTTTGTTTCATGACATAGGGTTAATGCTGATGACTTTGGTGTTGGGGTTTACATTCATTTTTGAAAGGTTGTATCAAAAACATCCTGCAGTGTTTTTTAATTAAAAAAGTTAGCCCCCAGCCCTCCAAAAAACTGTTTGTGCAGTGTCGATGGAAAAGGACCTAATTTACCCCCTCAAAAATGGTCCTGCACCCCCCTCTTCCTTTCTTCCCTTTTGCAAAGGTCTGGTTTATGCCACGTGTCATGCTAATACAGTCAAATCCGGGGTATTAAAATTATCTACAAGTGGGCACAGTGACCCAGCCCCTTTTTCAAATGCTTTGTATGCTCCTGTTTCAAGTGACAAATTTGTGTAAAATCCTTGAATAATTTTGTACTGCATGCATAAACATGTATTGGACAATTTAGGTCTTTATGGATTCGCCATAATTAGGAGCTTAATAAGCCTGTCTATAATTACTTAATACGTATAGTGTGATCAAACTCAAACCAAAGCATTTTTTGCTAGAACCCTAGGTCTAATGCTATCTCTAATGCTGCGCAGGTTTCTTTGTCCACATTTTTGTACTTATTCTTTTGATGCCACAGGGGTCATAAGAAATAATTACCTGTCAGTTTTACTCACCGAACCCTGCTGGGTAATCCTACCGGAAATGGTGGGAAACTCTAGGTTTGGAGTTATTCTTGTTCATTTTGTACAATGATATTTGTCATGCTTTGGTGTAGTTTTTGAATATGTGGAAACTTTGGACCTATAGCTTAGGCAAAATTTGACTGAGTTCTATACAGATTTTTTAAAAGATTTTACAACCTCATTTCCAAAACAAATTTGCTGTAGCATTTTAAAAAACACTGACTGATTTTTTGACTTGGCTTTTTCTAAAAAGTACAGACTACTTTATCTTGGCATTTTCTACATACTTGACGTTTGGCCAGGAATGTTGGTATAGCACAATGCTAATGGTGACAAAGTTTAGAATGTATTTTGCCAAATTTTCCTCATGTATCCCATCTTAAGCTCAACGATCTTATGATCTATAGTTGGGGTCAATCATAGTCCTTACAAGGCTGTGTTTGGTTCTGCAAAGGTTAAAACTTGCTCAAACTGCTCCAAAGATTTGTAATTTCTAGCCATGAGTGAGAACCCTAGATGAAGCGTGTCACGTACCACCATCACCTCTGTGGCTAAATCAGCCGTGCCGGTGCTTTGCCTTGTTTGAAGGGATAAAATAGCGCTATTCGCAGAATATTCTTCAAATTAAGAAAAGCGTTTATGGACTTAATGAGCAGAGGGCGTAATCCAAGAAGTCTCAAATTTGGACGGCAGCTTCTGAATGCGGTCGTTCACTGATGGAAAAGGTCGGGATTGTAATGGATAAATTGGATGGAAGTGAGCAAGTGTTGTTAATATTATGAAGAATTTAAGAAAACTATAACTGTTGTGTGATTAAGTTGGTTATGCTGCTTGGTTGACCCATTGGTGTACAATTACCCAAGAAATTATATTTGGATGTAACAGATTATGGATACTTTATTTTCTTAATGTTGATAGTCCTATAAATAGTAAAGTAATATTTTCAGTATACCAACCATTAACCAGAGAAATGATACCTCAGTACGGCACTTTGAAACTGACCACACAGTTTACAGGTATGTAAACTGTAATGTATAACACTCCATGTATGGTACTAATGGCTTAAGGGTGTTTTGATAGGGTGGTTCTGACTTCATTTATGATCACTTTTTTAAAGAAACTAAAAAGGGCCATTCTTCTGTCACGTTTGTGACCTAAAACCGGTTAATTTTTACTTTCAACCCAATGCTGTTTTAATTGTCAAGGTAACCAGCAATCTGTAATTACTTCTTACATAACCTTCAGTCCAAACCTAACAAAAAATAATGTTTCCACGTTTGCTAGATTGGTTATTTTGTCATGGGGGGGGGGGGGGGAAAAAAAAAAAAAAAAAAAAAAAAAATAAAGTTTGGTCATGTGTGTGACCTTCTGATGGTCACACATGTGACAGAACTTTATTTTTCCCCCATGACAAAATAACCAATCAAGATAAAGTGAAAACATTATTTTGGTTAGGTTTGGACTCAAGGTTTTTAATAATGTAAAAAATAATAAGATTGGTTACGTTGACAAAACAGCATTGGGTTTTAGGCATAGGCGTAAATCTGGGGGGGGGGATATATCCCCCCAATATTTTGATGAGGGGGGGATGGTCAATACGATCATCCCCCCAATGTTGATGCCCATTCATGTGTTTTTTACCCAAAATAACCTCATATTTTACCATAATAGTTTAAAAATGGTAAATTTCCGCGTGCTTTGCGCGCATTTTGTTCTAATTACAATTATATTCAATGATTTCAGCTTCTAAATGGCAATTTTTTGCGCGCTTCGCGCACACATGTGCTAGTAATGGACCTTTTCAGCAAACCCCATTTCATTCATAAATTTTCATCAACCCCATCCCCCCCAATGTCAAAAGAAATTTACGCCACTGGTTTTAGGTCACAAACGTGACCGAAGAATGGCCCAAAAGTAGCACTGATATGACAATACATTCCGAAATGAGGCAGGATTTCAATGTTCTGAAACATGTGTTTTTGTGGGTCTTCTCACAAAAACATTAATTTGAAAGCATTTTTTAAACTTGTTTTTTTTTTTAAGTAATTGATTTTGAGATTCAAATAAGAAGATTATTTTTTCACTCAGGCAGTAATATTGATGGTTAACTATTGAACACATTTTTTGTTTTGTTTTTTTATCACAGTCTTTATCTTAGAGGATAAATAAATTTGAAGGTTGAAATTTTAGGACAAGAATGAGAAAAATACAGCCTTTCATCTGATATCAAAATGGATGCTACTTTCAGGTCAGGGGGTTCCCAAAGATAATCAGAACAAGCACTTTTAAATTTAAAAAAAAAGGCATTTTAGGGGGAGTGACCCAATCATAGTGTGAAAATTATGTTTTCTCCATCACATGAAACATATCACCAAAACATCTAATTTCAAATTTTGATATAAAATTGGATTGATTCAGCCCAAATTTATTGGTCGAGCTATGAGTTGCAAAAATATTGGGTGAGACGCAGTCGAGCCCAATATTTTAAAACTCATAGCGTGACCAATAAATATTGGGCAAAAATCATCCAATTTTATCATTATCATGCGTATGATCCGATATTATCGCGTATCGGACACCTCAAAGCATGATGAGTTAAATCGGTCCAACCATTTGGATAATGTACCAAAAATAGATGTATTTCCAAAAAAAATAATTTTGTTCCTCTCTCACACACACATACAAACACACACACTGACAGACAGACAGACAGACAGACAGACAGATCTCATTTTTAGTAGTATGTTTTTTGAACGTTGCTCTGTGTGATTATAAAATGCTAAGACTCCAAGTGTCAAATGTTCAATCTTTAATTTCCAACTGTACCGAAATGACAGGTACGTAGCGCTTGACTTTACTGAAGTACTTTGTTTGTGACATTGTACTTGAAGAAAAAATGTTATTGGTCTTCACAAATGTTGTTACACATTTATTATGTGGCCTTCAATACTGCATAATTATAGTTAAAATGTTCTAAGAAAAGAACATTAATTGTGCCACTTGCCACTTGGCACAGCATCTGAGAAATTTTCAATACTTATACTATTGTTTTCCAGTCTGATTTGTGAAGCTTATTAGCTATTCATTCCCGAAAATCTGAAAATAGCTTAGGAGTAAATGTAAATGTCAGTGAAGTTATCAAAATATATCAAAGAGTGGTGCTCTATATCTCTGTGTAAACCATACCACCATTCTTACAGTATCTCTGATTTGCTCATTACATGATATTACCTTCCAAGTAACCAATAGTGCTTAGATGCCGATAGATAGGCAGGTAGTGCTCAGGGAGTTAAATGGTAGGTCCGTATGCACAAAAAGTTAGACCAGGTTTAAAGTTAGACTTGGTCTAAGTCAAAACTAGTTTTGTCCAAAATTGACAGTTATTTACATTTTCTTTATAAATTAACTAGCAAATTTTAAAGATTAAAATGCAAATTTCAAAATAAATACAAAATATCTCATGTCAACGCTAAGGAAAATGTATTTTCTGTTGGGAGTAAATTACACTTAGACCAGGTCTAACTTTAAACCTGGTCTAATACTTTTGTGCATATGTCAGCTAAAATGGTAACAGTATATTGTTACAAAATATAATTAAAATTAATTAAATATCTCTAGTCTTAATAGCCCATTTGTATGGTAAAAGTTTTCACCAAGCTTTAATAATTTTTTTTTGGATTTAAATGTGAGTTTGTTGACATTTTTATGGCATATTTCATTTAAGAGCAAAATTTGGTCCTGTCACATTTTTTTTAAAATCATGCACAATATTGCTTTAAATGAATTTAATCATTACTATAGTTAGCTCTCATATCATGCTACCTATATGTTCAAAATAGACTATGTGCAAAGCTTGTATTGATAATTCAAAGCGTGATCATCATTCAAACAGATATATTTATAATGCCCAATGATAGATATTTTCCCTCTAGCGTCCTCAGTGTTTGGAAGTTACGGATACTTAGCCGGTCAGCTGTCATAGCTACCTAGCCAGAATGTTTTTAGCTGTGTGGACAGTGTGGACTGACTGGGTATAAGAACCCGGACAGCCTTCCGGTATTTGACCCTCTTGGGATGATAATATCGGTTGAATGCAATGTAGCTTGGGGGAAGGGGGAGGTGGGAGGCAACAGCATTTTGTGGAAAATAAATTGAGACCTGTGGGAAAGAAAAAGGTGAATGCAGGGTCAATGAGAATATTTTGTGTTAACCATATGGGCTATGTGCATGGATTTATCAGGATGATAAATACCAGTAGAACTGTCAGCAAAAGTGACCAGCGGAATTGTCAGCCTGCTAATCTTAATTTTTGCATTTCAGTTAAAGGGGGCTGGCCCGATTTAAGTAGATGAAGTTTTCATCTTGATAGAATGGACTCCACCCAAAAACTCCATCTGTAAATTTTTGCACCGATATTTCAATACCTTTTGATGTGAGACCTAAAAACGTGATTTTGTAAGCCCCATAGAGTGGTGTGTAAAATTAATATTGGTCGACCAAAATGGGACATTTTCGCTCATAACTTCCAAACTAAACATCCTTTTAGCCCTAAGATTTCACAGGGTAAATGAGAAAAATAGTAGCTTTCTTCTGATACCAAAATTTGTACCACTCCCGGTAAAATTTGGGGTTCCTGGGGACGAGGCTATTAGCGATCGGGCCATGGACCTTTAAGGTCGAGAAAAATAAAAGGTTTGTCTTGCAGACCCACATGCATAAGTATGTGGAGTCACTTTGGCTGCAACCCTATGTGACAAGCCCAATTTTTGGCATTCTTTTTAGTTGTTAAGAAAAAAATTGCAAAATTGGCCACAAAGCGGGCAAAAAAGTGGGCCAAAAACACAATGAAAAAGAATTTCTGCATTTTGCATAGCTCATTTCCTAAAAAAAAGCATAGCACATAGCTTTTTTTTGGGCAAATGTATGTAAGGTTAGCTTTTTGGTAGACACAATAAAATACACATCTCATCTAGTAGTAGAAGTAGTAGTAGTAAAACCAAAGTTTTAAATCCAGTTTTGTCCCTGCTAAACGGAGGTGGCCGGATTCACCTCACACTCGGCAATACTGCTGTGTGATGATTTATTGGAGCAAAAGATAATTGACCGGATCCCTTCCTGATGTAATGTGCTGGATGGCCGACATTAGTTCTCCAGAGCCGACGCTCTTATAGTTAGATCTTGTTTTCAGTTCTACCAGGGTAACCAGCTACCCTCTTCATCAGATGTTGTTAGAAACCCAATGGGGTGACAGTTTAGCCACCAACGAGCTAAATCATCACCTGATGGTTTGGCCGCCAACTAGTAATTTTCTCAAATTTGAAAACAGTTCTGATTATGGGTTTTGTACAATTTCTAGGCAAAACTGGTAAAAAAATTTAAAAGTCTATGTTAGTGCTAGGTTGGTACAAAGACATTAGTCTCAATCCACCTTACATGCTTGGCACAGATTTCAAAAGCATACTGTCAGTGTGTTGTTGCCTCTGAATTTTTATGTGATAGCTATCGATAGAAAAGCAATGCACCTATGCCAGGTGGAAGGTGGATGAGACTAATTTTGTTGTCATTTGTAAGTAATTTTTCCTGCGTTTGCCTAGATATTGTGCAAACCCTACACTTCAGAACTGTTTTCCAATATTAGAACAAGAAGTTTATGATTAAAAAGTGATTGGAAATGTGTATCTTATTGCATCTTAAATGGCCATGGCCTGATCGCTAATAGCCTTGTCCCCAGAACCCTAGATTTTACTGGTAATAGAAAAAAGCTACTATTTTTCTCATTTACTCTGTGGAAAATGCATGTCCTTTCTTGGACTTTTTGAATTTCTCATCACCAAAAGTGGACTTCCTTGTCAAATTTTCTCTAAATTTTGGACTTTTTATTAAAATATTCAGCGAAAAGTGGACCTTTTGCAGAATTTGGGGGGGGGGGGGGACCGCACACCCCTGCATTTTCATAATTCACAATATAGTCCATCCAAGTGGCCATGTCGATTAGATCAAGTCACAAGTGCCCTGCAGGTGACTAGAATTCTTGAGTAGGGCAATAATTAAGAATCAGTATGTAAAATGCATTCAAATGAGTCCAAACAAACCTAGTCTTAGGTCAGTGGTTTTTGAGATGGGGAAGCTATCTCAAAACCACTGTGTATATAGAATCTACCAGGATTGATAGTGTTAATAGCATGGTGTTGCTCCATATATGCCTGCTTGTTTTGCTGATTGCTTTGTATTTAGATGGGTTTATAGCAATATAGTGTATAAACATCAAGTTCAATCTTGTATGAATTGATGCTCTTCTTGATGCTGCACCTATTGTAGGTCAAGGAGCTTGTGTGGCCAGGTAAATAAGGATGAAAATAGGCAAATCCTACTGTGATATGCATTCTCTGATGGGTTTGTTTGCTGGTTGCTGGGCATTTAGGTGGAGGTTGTTTTGAGCCATGTGCAGTAGATGATGCAGGGGATGTCAGCCTGGAGGGATTTGAACTCTAGTGGAGGGGAGCTGTCCACCGATATGTAGTATTTTGCCTCTAGGTGCCCATTTAGGGTAGGGGAGAACTCGATAACAAACTACAGGTGGAAATATTTCATAGGTAATTATTATGAGGTCACTCCTTAGTTTAGGACTGACGAAGTATAGTAGTATTGATAGAGTGTGATTTAACATACAAGTTAATTCCCAATTGGAAGTATTTATCATGCTTGTGAAAAGTGAAGTGCGGACTTCTAAAGATCAGTCTTTCTTGGGGAATTAAATGTATTCCCAGTATACTTTGCTTCCAAGTATTGGGGGTATCAAGAGAAATGAACAATTAACGTCTGTGGCAAGTAGGGAAAGAAGGCGGAGGCATCAATAACTTATTTGGTTGCTGTCTGGGTTTCAATAGGACCTAGACTGTTAGACTTGTTGGGAGGATTATAGCCCAGAACCCCGAAGGCGGGGGGGGGGGGGGGGGAGGTCTCATTTTTGGTTTGGGTAGGGATGTGCGGCCAGGTGTTTGAACCACTACCCCGATAATATACCAAAAATGACAGATTTGCTACCCGTCCTTATATACCTGCTTTGGTAGAGGTTTGGGGTGAAGCCCAGAAGCTGAGAGAAAATTAACTGTTAAAATGTATTTTGAGTCATTCTAGCAGCACTATTTTTACATCCGATGGTTTGCATGTGTATTTTCATACCTGAGTGACCATTGGAAATACAATGCAACGAAATGAACCCTTCAATGACATATTTTCAAAGAAAAAGGGACCGATCAATATGCCAAAAATAACTGTAAAATGATTACTCTTCTCAGCCGCAATCCCTGTACCCTCTTCTCCCTATGAAACCCCCCCCTTTTTGTCTAGGTTCTGAGTAACTTCTGACAATGGTTACACAGAAATAGGCTATAAAGTTCAAGGTCATTGCGGGTAAGCTCATAACATGGAGTCAAGTGATCCTCTTGTCCTACTTGAAGCAGGCATTTAACTGATTTGGTGATTACACCATTTGCAAATATACAGGGAAAGTCTCGGTGATACCAGACCATCGTAGACCTTGTACATTTAATTTATCCAACCAAATGCCACACCATGTAAAATAGTATGACTTTTGGGTCCTATGGAGACCAAAACAAACTAAGATATAGCTGGGTCAAAGACCAGGAAACCAGCCGCGGATAGCTTCAAACCCAAGCCTAAAAACTAACCCCAGCTTCGACACCTAGCCCCAGCTTCGAAACTGGGCCTACTTCGCAACCCAAACCATATCTAGCATCTGGAGGAAGATCTGAGCACAGTTGACGGTAGTGACCGTTGACCCTAAACGACCTTCGAGCTCGAAAATATTAAAACATATTTGGAGTGTCCTAAGGATCATATTAAATTCTGTCCATTAGTGCTTTTGAAAATTTCGAACTTTGACCTCTTATGACGTTGGTTCTCAAAAATATTTCAACAGATTAGGATGTAAAAGAATTCAGTTAAATATCAGCTCAATATCGGATGATTTGAAAAAAATGACCTTTGACCTCTTAATGACTTGGATTCAAAAAATATTTCAACATGTTCAGGATGTCATAAGGATTGTCAGTTAAATTTCAGCCTCATGGCGCATTTTGAAAATTTGATCTTGACATCGTAATGACCTTGATCTCCAATATTCCAAATGATGTTTAGAATATTCATAAAGATCATTTCAGTTAAATTCCAGTCAATCGGCAAGAATTTTGAAAAGTTGACCCTTCGACCTCCTATGACCTTTGATCTCGAAAAATATTTCAACATGTTTAGGATGTCATAAGGATCATTTAGTTAATTTCAGCTCAATCGGAGGATTTGAAAAAAAATTACCTTTGACCGCTTAATGACCTTTGATCTACGAAAATATTTCAACTTGTTTAGGATGTCATAAGGGATCATGTCAGAAAAATTTCAGCTCAATCGGAGCATTTTGATAAGTTTGACCTTTGACCATGAAATGACTCCATTAATGTATGGAATGTATACATGCACCAGTACAAGTAGCAACAATCTAACAAATCAGAAAAGACCTATGTCCGTATTTTCTTTTTCATTTTCATCAGTTGTATTTTTTTACAATTAATAAAGAGTGGTAATCTATTATAACCATGCTATGCTACCAAAATCACTTTAATATTCTTTTGTTTATTTCGCATTTCGTGATAAGGAGAAAAACATAGAACCGGCCATACAAAAGCCATCTAAATTGAAACCTCCCCGGGAAATGTAACCGCCCAGATAGTACGATTTTTTTGCACATCAATCGCGTAAAAGATTTTATTTTTTTTTTTGAGGTGATTTGCCGGACTCGCCGACAATAATACTGTAAATGCGCGGTTTCAAACAACCAAGGGTGACTTGACGGAAGAATTGAAAGGGAGCGACTGCCAATTATATGAATATAATTGACCCTACAATAAAGTACAGGACCTAATTAAGGTGGAAGCAGCGTTGTGACCTTTACATACCCCGCGTCCGTTGAGAAACCAATCCTAATATCTCTATATCGATTGTTAATCTCTGTAAGTAGATTTACCCTTTCCTCGAAATGAATGAGAGGCTTTATCAGCTAAAGAAATTCTGGCTCTTTGCAGACCAAGGTTAGGGCATTTATACGGGCATAAGACTGGGCGAGCGAGGCGACGAAGCGAGCGACAACCGAAACCCCATACCCGAGTTTGCACAAAATGCCCCCATCTCTGCCAAGGTGACCTTGAAAACACTATCTGGTACACCCACAATGTGAAGCTGATTCAGGGGTCCTTAGGGACAATTTTGTGTTCTAGTCTCTTCAATTGTGGGAGAAGAGGCTTGTCTAGAGATTTTGCCACCAAAAAAATATATTTCTCTTCAAATTCACTTGAACCCAAATAAATCTGTGTACACCCTATTTGAAGGCTGGGTCGTGGTCCTCTGGACATTGGAAGTTGGCTTTCTTAAATTGGCCCCAAGCGTTTTGCTGTAGTAGCATTTTAAAGCTTTAAGCGACACACCTGTTGACAAAGAAGAAGAAGACGAAGAAACAGACCAATACACAAGAACCAGCCGTGCTCGCACACGGCTGAGTTAAACAATTGTTCACCAGTGAGTTTGAAAATATTGGGCTTGATTGGATCTCACCCAACAATTTTTGCAACTCATAGCTCGACCAATAAATACAGGCTCAATCAATCCAATTTTATATCAAACTTGGGTCATAGATGCACTAGCAACCCTTACGTAGTAATGAAGTCAAACATCTCATATTCAGGTCATTGATAATTTAAGGTTTCAAATGCCAAATTCAGTTGATCGTGCATTTCTGATAAGGAAATTCAGCGGGAAGATAGATTGCGCATTGCATAATTACAGATGTACTTA
This sequence comes from Ophioderma brevispina, assembly GCA_023653785.1. Taxonomy (NCBI): domain Eukaryota; kingdom Metazoa; phylum Echinodermata; class Ophiuroidea; order Amphilepidida; family Ophiodermatidae; genus Ophioderma; species Ophioderma brevispina. The sequence goes on from JAMKCH010001433.1 coordinate 108,613, forward strand.
ATTTTTATTCTACTTCATGATCAATCTCCAAGCATTTTAGTATCAATTAGCTGTAACGATATCAACATTCCTTTGTAATGAACAACTTTGAACACAAGACCTGTTAACATCAGACCCCAGGCCAAAACAAGGAGGGAAATGAGCCCCAGTTGGCAAATATTTTTGAGACTTATTCTTGACCCTTAGACTTGTCAGTTGCTATTTTCTTGCTGAGAACATGCTACATTTGCTAATACATGATAAAAGTTTTGTAAGAACAATAGACCATCAGCAACTCTTGAACAATCAAGAACTTCTACTTTGTTTATAAAAGGAAAAATCTTCTTAACATCCCATCGTGAAAGCTGTATTTGCCCCAAGCTGGCTGTACCCAGGAGCTCCCAGGTTCAAAAAGTCTGCCCACTATATCCATGTAAGTACAACTGGACATAGTAAATTTCTTTCTGTCAAGCAGCTTGTTTGTGACTTTTACCAGGTCATGCTGTCTGTGTGGAATTGAAAGAAGTGGACAAGAGAAGTGGGTAAACAAAAGTCATAGTACCTCAAAATATTGACATTATCAGTTATAACTGGAGCATCGCCCATTGACCGAGAAAAGTAGTTTAATTTTGATAGTATTTATAGCATCATTTTTGCAGCAGAGTTCAATACATTCAGTACAATTCAATCTACTTAAAGACCTGTGGATTTTGGTCACTTGGTTACTGGTATTTTCATTTCGTTGATGGATTTACCGTTGTGTAACAGTCAGTCAGTTCGGTGATTATTCAAGGATTATTTGAGGCTTGAGCTAAAATCAGGTTGTCTATATTTGTCAATTTCGAAAGCTTTTAAGTCTACAAAAACCTGAGTTCAAAGAATTTACTGTTGCAAATGTCATAACTTCTGATCATTTTATGGCATACATCTAGCAACATCCAAACAAAATCTGGGAATTTTTTTGATAATAACAGAATAGACATGTAAACATAGGGGTGTCACTTTGGTCCAATATATAAATCCAGAGGGTGTTTTGAGCTAATCCCATAATGCATCAGTACTTGGGGAAGAAAAATGTTCAAGAAATTTTAAGGGAAAAATGGCAACTTTGAGCATGTTTCTTTCACATTTAAAACTCTCACAGAGGAAAAACAACAACATCACCCCAAAGTACAAGCTGAAATCACCAAATAACCAAATTTTGAACATATGATGACCAGAGAAATTTTTAGTTACGAATCACCAAACTTGCCCGATGTCAGACCGGCAACCCAAGATTCTCTATAGTCGCCAAAGCTAGTAATTTGCAAATCGATGTGAAATCGATGACCGCGGAGTAATTTTCCTCAAAATCACTGTCCAAATGCCGCTTAGTTTGAGAAAACATACCAGTCTACCATGTCAATCATGAAATTTCATCACTTTCTTAATATAACTAGTGCATTTTCAGACATTTTAAAGCACTTTTTCCAGATGCCATGCAAGAAAGTAGTCCACCCAAGATTTTTGTTCCTTACGGCAGCCAGGTTAGTGGTGTATAACCATAATGCATCAGTACTTAGGGAAGAAAAATGTTCAAGAAATTTTAAGGACCGTAATACATTTCATGATCATGATACTAGTACCTTGTTGGCTAAATTGAGTGTAAAAGTCAGGAGTTTTATGTGTTAAGAATATGATTTTTATGGGATCACATGACCTTTTTGAGGTGAAATTATGGGATGGCCTCAATACACCATCTGCTGTAAATCATTTGTGCATGCATGGTTCTGCATAGAATTCTATATACAGAACTGTCATTTTCAGGGTTTTTATAGGTTCTATAAACATGATAAAGAACCATATGTTTTGAGAGTTTTTTTAGCAGAACTGTCAGACCTTTATCTTTTGATTCCACTTTAAAACTATTTTGTAAAGGATTCTACTGCAGGACAAAGGGGTTCTATGTGACACTTTTATTATATTTTAAGAATATAACAAATATAGAAATGGTTAAATTAAATCCCATCAGTAGACATCACAGACTTTTTGATTGTGATATCTTGTTGTGTTGATTTGCAGTCTTATAATAATTTATAATATATAATACAAATATGGCCCAGAAAGTTCCAGTTTTTACTATTTCAATTTTAACTTGATCTTGACACTTATTGGTCTTTTTTCCAAACACTTTTCGACCAGAGGGTGCCAGACCAGACCTATTTAGTGGTATAAACCTTATAATGTTTCTCCATGTTTGGATTCATTCATCAATAACACTGTACTCTTCACAGTAATTTCCCCTTTCTTCATTGCCTCAGTGTTGCTACTACATCTGTGTTTGAATCCCCTCCCAGACTTTTTCCCCATCTTAATCTACTCATTCATGTGCCTATAATTTTCATAAGTGTATTATTATTCCAATCGGAACTCAATTATGTCTGTAAGCTGGATGTCTATTACTGCATGGAAACCAAGAACATTGAACTTTATGATGAAACGGAAATCATATGTTTCAGATCATCTGGTTGTGGATGGAGCGTGGTCGTGAACTTTATTTTGATAACTTCCTGATGGTGGAGGTACATCAACACACCCATCACCTGTTATTAGCTTACGCTATTAGATTGATACCAATCAGGTATTGCCAACGGTCTGGATTTAGTACCCAATTTAGTCCCATGTTAGTTACATCCATACAGTATGGTCTAACCCCCAAGTGTCATATGGGTACTGTCTCAGTATCATTGGCAGACAAAAAGTGTGCGAGGGAGGGGTAGGGATGGCAAGCAGTGGCATATCGGGGCAATGAGACAGGGGAGCAAAGCTGCTCTGTTGACCTGGTCTAACCCTGGGACCAACAAGTGTTAAAGGGAACCAAAAGGGAGCTCATGAAAAGTAACACAAATTTCCTTTAAAGGGGCATTTCGTGATCCACAACCTCGTCCTCCCAGCTTACCTCAAACAAGTTGAGATTTTTATATCGTCTGAACCGTTAGCCTTAGTAATCCACGTGTACCTAATCTTATGTGCAGATTCGGTCGTATCTGTAAGAAATTCATAGTCTTGTACTTTCTGTCCGTAAACAGACAGAAATTACAGCACAGTGGCCTATGGGACCGTGGGAAAAAAAGCCATGACTCGTAACACGAAACCGCAAGATCGGGATCAACTGAAATTTGTGAAGGATATCTCTCAAGGATATCTAGTAAACAATGAATAAACAGAAGGTGCTGAAATCACGAAATGCACCTTTAATTTGGCCCAAACTTAGGCCAAAGTTAAAGGCCGACTCAGAGATTTCCTGAGGAGGGCGCCCTCAATTTCCAAAAAAATCGTGTTTTTTCCATGTACATAATGCTTGTCCATATACTAATCACTGTGTAATAATTGCTAAGCTTAAATCGAATTCCTTCATATAGAAAATCACAGCTTTGTTATAAAATTCCGGATCCGGAATTTTTGTTATACACAGTATCCTATGGGACGTGATACTACACATAAATGTTTACTGCATCAAAACGAAAAATCCGATTCATCTCAAATTTCGGAATTGTTTATTTTAGGTTACTATCTTTAGTTCTAGTTGACTATTTTTCATTATTACACAAAAAAATAATATTTCGAAATCTCTGAGTCAGACTTTAATTGGTTGCAATCCTCAACATTAGGAGAGCAAAAGATATTCTTATATTCTTAAACCAATTTGAAAATTTGAGGATTGATTACATATCAATTCCCTTTGTTTTAACTTTTTTTAAAAAAGAGTAGGTGATGGTATATCCTCCTGGTGCCTATATTCAGTAGTTGAAAGCATAGCTTCAACAAATTTAGTTTAAAATTATTTTATCACAATAAAGTGCTAAAAAGACATTGTTCACCAATTCTGTTTAATGGCTTTAAAGTGGCACTGGCACATTTTCACAAAGTATGAAATTTCTTCAATTTGCTCGCAATGATAGGCTAGGCCATTCGAAGAATACATATATATTTTACACATAAAAATAACATGGCCCAAAACAGTAATGGAATAATAAGAGCCTAAAGATATCCAGGTTAATTTGTAGGCTAACTTTAATCAACCAATGTGTCTAGATCTACATAATATCATTGACTTTTACCATTGATTTACAACACAAAGGTCACAGACTGGCCTAAACATCTGGATGCCATGGGTAAATCACCCAGCATGGTTTTCTAGTGATAAGCGCCATTTCGTTGTCTGCTGCATCAAATAGACTCGGAGTCTGTTTATTATGAAATCATTCTTTACCCACACGGGCAATCTTATTTTGGCTTAAAATCATTTCAGTGAGGGCTAACGTATACAAAAGCTTTACAACCATGCAAAACTTCAATTTTGAAAACTTGAGGGTGCAATTTTTCAAATGTGCCAGTGGTCTCTTTAACTCTACTGGCAACACTCTCATCATTCACCGTGTTTCCCATGCTGTGTACTGGCTTTAGTGGCACTGGCACATTGTCACAAAGTAAATGTGAAATTTCTTCAAGTTTGCTCGCAATTCTAGGCTGGCCATTCGAAGAATACATTATATTATTACACATAAAAATACATGCCCAAAACAGTTAAGGGCATTAATAAGAGCCTAAGACACCAGTATTTGTAGGCTAACTTTATCAACAATGTGTCTATTACATGACTATCATTGACTTGTACTCATTGATATTTAAAACCACAAAGGTCACGGACCAGTCAAACAGGGTGGGTAGGCCTACCGTGGGAATTGACTCCAGCATGTGTTTTTCTTGTGATAAACGCCATTCCTGCGTCGTCTGCTTAATAAATGATCTCTTGATCTGGTTTTATTATGAAATCATTCTTTTACCCACAAGGGCACTGATTTGGGCTTCAATCAAATTTCAGGTGAGGCTATGTATACAAAAAGCTTTACAACCATGCAAATAGCAATTTGAAAAATCTTGAGGGTGCAATTTTTCAACACTGCATCATTCAACTCATTGGTTGCATTTGGAAGACATCCATGAAAAAAATATTGCCATCTTAAAATAGAAACAATAGTACCATCATTTTCATATAACAACACAGTACCAGGATCTCATATGATTGTGACCCAGTCTCACCAGTAGGGTTCAAAATGGTTGACAACGCCAAGTTAATCCAATCTATTGTAAGTAGTTTATGCATTTACAATTACACCAACATGGGAGAAGTCACATGCTTAAAATCATGGGAAGATTACATGATACGACATGCTCATTATACCCATCAGGGCTTGAATAGGAGTTAAAACTGTGTGCCTTTAGCACTTTACAGGGATTTGAGAGCTAAATTTGTGATGATCAGCTCAATTACAATGGGTTAACGCTTAATTTTTGTGGGGGAGCTTTACTCAAATGCCTACGGTCATTATTAGTCTGGCCTAAGGCCATGGATGGCACTTTATGTACAAGTCATGGTTTTTATACAAAAAGGCCCCATCTGCAATAGCTGCAAGTTGACAGTTGTGTGTTCTTATTACGTGTTATACCTGCCCAAATCTAACACCTGGCAGCTAGTGCCGTTGGGGCCTTTTTGCCCTTAACCCAGCTCAACGTATTAAAGTCTAATGCTTAAAGCTTACAGTAGCAACTAAATGTCCTTTTCCTTTTATTATCCCTCAAGCTTGATAAAAAGTTTAATGATATACTGAGTTCAATTAATTAGAAGATGCTTGTAGCCGTTCGACAATAAAAGTTTTTACATGCTTCTAAACTTGTGATGATGTCATTTTCCTTAACAAATGTTGACAACATTTTTCAAAGAGACAAATAGAGTTGACAAAACATGTTAGCATTACCTATTTTAAAGAAGGGGGTTCTTGAACCACTGCTCTGCTGCTTTTTGTGATTCTGGGCTGGCAAACGTCCTTAGCTATATCAAATATATAATATCACTATATCCTAGACGCGAAACACATAGTGCAAAGCCCCTATTCAATACTGTGCTAAATTGATGGTTAACCATTAAAAACAGGTAGTTTGTTATCTGTAACTTGGAAAGGAAATGGATTTGAAAAGCTGAAATTTCAGGCCGACATGAGAAAAATACGTCCTTTCATCTGATATGAAATGAAAAACTTGATACTAATTCGGGTAAATCAGGGGGGTTCCCAGAGACTAATTGCGAACAAGAACCTTTAAGTTGGACTCTAATAATTGTTTCCATATGAATGTGCAAGGTGCTACTATAGGTTATAGATTTTTATCTGGCAAATGCATGTGAATTTAATTGGGCTAATCTTCTTCTTTATTAGATTCTCATCCACATGGAATAGAGTACTACAGGAAAGTGTTTTTAGAAGGATGAGGGTGAACTACAAACATTGAAGTAGTACACAGTGTTCTTAAATGTGATGTAATAAAGAAAAATGATTCATTTGATGAGGCCAACTTTAAATTCATATTCAGTATATTTTAGTTGTCATTTTCTGGACTTTATTTGTTGAACCCCCCCCCCTCATAACAGTTGGACTGACACTTCCAATGATGTTGTAATTTCAGTGTTACTTAGAACAATGAAATACAAGTGGAAGCTGAATCAATATTAGCTACAACTGGCTCATTGACTTGCAGTTCCAAAGGCATGTGTGGTAGTTTGTGTTTCAGAAAAAATGAAGGGAAGGTAAACATTCAAATAATGGGTCATATCTCAAAATCAATATTTATTATGCCTTATCACAAAATGCTGGCCCCTGGGTTACACGAGGATGGCCGGGACTTGTACTACCTGATAAGCCAGAGAGTTGATGATTTTTTTTTGCCGGGTGTACCGGCGTATGCCGGGACGGGCGACTTGTTTCATGGAGTTCACGCATGTGAAAAAAAGCCGGGATTGGGGTAGGGACAAAAGGAAGCGCAAGTTCTACAAAATTTTATAAATAACGTAGTAGCACGAACAAAGCTTACAACACCGAGATTGAAAGCAGCATAATGAAAATGAATCGAACAATCGGGTTTTGACGTATTTTGACGCTTTTGCCCGGCTAGCAGGGGCGGGACTTGGCGGGGGTTTGACATAAAAATGTTGCCTCGCAGGGCCGTGACATGGCCGGGGAGTTTTACAAAAAAACACACCTCGTGTGCAAGTCCCAGCCATCCACGGGAACCCAGGGGCTGGGCATTTTTTGATAGGTGCATTAACAAATGACTAACTAGGTTGATCACAGACCAAAATCCTCATTTAAGGTATGATGAGCCAGGGAGAACAGGTATTATTATAGATTTCACACCGCGTTAAATACAAGTTCCATTGGTTCCTGTACAAAAAATGGGCGAGATGAAAACATTTTATCTCCTCAATGGAACATCTCAGACCTTAAAGCTAAATTCTGCTTGAAGATAAATCCATCTCCTACCGATCACTTATGAAATTAGGGTAGTTATCTCCAAATTGTATTGAGCTACAGGACCGTGAAGACTCGCATGCACCGTGGACTGGAGGTCGAGCCTTTTTTTCAGTCAGGTTTTTACCTGTATGAATACAGTTAAAATGGTATGTCAGATCAAAAAAAAGTATCAATGACAACCTCATTTGTATTATTCCGAAAGATTTTGTACTTAATATAATAGCAACCATGATTTTCAACCCCAAACTCGCCATTTCTCTCAGTTGTAAGGGTACTGGTACAATTAGAAACCGGTCCACAAAAAAAATCTGCCATTGGCAGATGGGGGCTGGACTTACCTTCTTTCTCAGGTTATGAATGGTAGTGAATGAATCCATATGGAAAATGAATTAGAATAAGAAATGCACATTCATTTTTCATGATTTCAAAATATGTATGCATGTAAAGGAAAATTTCATGAATTTAGCACTACCCTTTTTGTTGTTTTACACTTGGTCATAGATATTAACCAGAAGAGCATATTTCCAATATGTATTCGAAGGTGTATTCATGTTTTGAAGGGTGATACAGATGACATCAGTCCACTGTTCTAATTCCAACTTTCATTGTAGAGCAGGCAGTAGCTCAAATTTGACATAATATGAAATCTCCACTTTTTGGGCAAGTTTGGTATTAATGAAGCAATATTATTTTTGTGCATTTCTCTATATTACAATGGTAAAAGACCATCACAATTGGCTATTTCCCCAAAGGTTCCATCCTTAGGAAAGAAATTGTTGCCAAATTTATACCATCTGTTTTTGATATCTATGATGTAAGCCAAAAGCTCTAAGGAATGTTTATTAGCTCATCACCATGAGCCCATACATTTGGACAATCTCATTTCCCATGGCACAGTTCAGTGAGTTCAATTAACCAGTGTGCTTAGAAAATACCCATCCTGGTTTGGGGATAATTTTATGATACCCAGAATACAAAAGTTTCAGTTCATGTAATTGATATATGTGAAAATTACGGAACTGAGGTCCTTGGTGGCTGAGCCATGTAGTATGGGGGAAATTGATTCAAAAGCAATGCAAGTAGCCTGGAGTGTTAAACTTTGTACAAATATCAATAGAGATTTTGAGGGAGTTACAGAGCCACCTCTGGCAGCTCGATGAGTCACTAATTCATTGATTATGACATGTTTCACATATATCGTAGTTAGGCATGGTGCAGTCTAGTGGAACCCCACGTTGTCTTTAAGCTTTTTAAAGCGGCATGGCACATTTTCACAAAATATGAAAATTTCTTCAATTGCTCTCAAATGATAGTATAGGGCCATTGGGAAGAACGAGATATATTTTACACATGAAAAATAACCAATTAACCCCCCCCCCCCAAACAGATAGGGACATTGAATTGAGGATTAAAGACATCCAGGTAGTTTTTAGGCTAACTTTAAGTTTCAATAACTTTAATCAACAAATGTGTACTTGCATTGAAATAGTTTGGACTCGTACATCACTTAATTAAAACCACAAAACGTTTATAGGAACGGGTCAAACAGTGTGCAGAGCGGGGGAAACATGCATACGGCTGCGTCTGTTCTTGTGTACAATGCCATTTGTCGTTGTCTGCTGAATTTCGCGTAAATTACAAAATCGTTCCGTTTACCCATAAGGAAGCTTTTCTTTTAGAGCATTTTCAAGCAATGGCGACACCACAGTTTTGACAACTGATATAAGTAGGGGACATGCAAGACCTATTACTCCGCAAAAATCAGAAAATCCATTGCGGGAGCCAGTTGTGCTTAGGAAAATACACTTATCCTGGTTTTGGAGGAAAATTTTATTGATACCCCAGAATACAAGTCATGTTAATGATATATGTGAAACGTTCACTGAACGAGTCCTTGGTGGCTGAGATGAGTATGGGGCCAACTGATCCAAACAGTGCAGACGAATAGCGTAATTTACCTATACGTACAAGTACGTACATAACGTCACCAAAATTATAAAGAAATACTAAAAATAATTTTTAAAAACCCTCTCGGGATTCCAGTTTCGAGATGAGAAAGGATAAAAAATTTCAGAACGGAATCCAAACGCCATTATAAACCAATTCTGATGTGTCAACATTTGATTTTCATGGGTCGAAATTTAATTCTTAAAAAAAAACCTGTCACATGATTGACGTCAGATCAATTTTCTTTGTTAAGTAAGATCTTGTATTTGAAAAAAGATATCAAAAATCCACACAATGCATTTTGTGATAGCTTCTTTAAATCTCTATGTAGTGAAGATTACAACCTCAGAACTGTCAAAATAAACTATCCCGGGGTAGTGATGAAATGTTAAAACCTAATGGATTCTTTAAAAAGTTGCATTGCATTGTGGGAAATTATGACGTATGTACGTACTTGTACCAGCTTTATTCTGGGCTGTCCAAAAGAAAATCAATTAGCCTGGAGTGTTAAACTTTGTTACAAATATAACATGATAAATTTGAGGGTATACAGGCACCACCGCTGGGAGCTTCGATGAGGCACTAATTTCATGCATTATTATGAAATGTTTGACAATGTGATGGGATCAAGCAAATGAGTCGGAAGTTCACAAATATTGATTTTGAGATAGAGCCAAACAAAAGGAGAAAATGTCTTTGGTTTCTATTGTTTTGGCTACCCTCAACTGATTAATCTTGGAATAATTGGCTCATTTCAATGGGGGTTTTCAGCAAATGTAGGCTTTTTAAATGGTGCTACAGTTACAGAAAAAGTAAAAATGAAACTGAACCGACTTCCAACTCATTTTGCTTGCTTGATCACGTCACAGAGATAGTAGGTAGCATGCGTGCATGTCTAGTTAACCACCGTTGTCTTTAAGCTTTTAATATTCTTTCAGGTTTTAGACAGTTGCTTCCATACACAGCTGTTTGACCCCATGCAAAGGTCTCTTTATTTTTAGCAGCAAATTTAAACAATGGCGACACATTTTGACAATGATATAAGTAGGGACATGCAAGACCGATTACTTCTGCAACAAAAATCAGAAAAATCCATTGCAGGAATCTTGCATATAGGCCTACAAAGGTCGTAATTTGTATGTTTGTTATAGCGCCCTCTATGGCTTATTTCCCATAGAAAGACGTGTAGAAACTAAGATTTTGATTGAAAAATCATATTGCCCACAATGAAATTTCGCCAAATTAACACAGGATGTAGTTTCGTGCATAAATACTCCAACTTATCTTAGTGGTCAAAAGTGTGTCGACCGTTCATACTTTTTGTTTTATCAAGGGTTTTGTTCATAATAAATGAGCCTTTCAAACAGGCTGTGCCACCCCGTAAAATGCAGCAGAATCAGGGAGCCATATTCCCTCCAAGCTTCTGAAATGGGGGGGGGGGCAGCTCCCAATTCTTGAAAATTTATTGTGATACCACATAAGGTTTATCATTACTCCACGACAAAAATGATAGTAATAGTATTAAACTTTCTCAGATAAAATACCAAGTGCCCCCACTATTAAAAAATGGTTCTGCCCGCCACTCCTAAAATGTGTAACAAAACATTGTAAAATGTGTTTAAAAATTATGTAATCATTGGAACTTCTATATACAATCAAAAATATAGGGATTGGTTCAATATTGTATTTATATCTACATAACCACCAGGCATGGCCTCCACTGTCCTGATTGAATGGCATTTCCTGGTTATTTAGGATCCCTGTAGAACTATCATGTATATTGCAGATTAAAAACCTCGGCCACTACAGTCCTACATACTTCCCTAAAGTAAGTTACATTTTCTGATTGGTTGATTACATGTGAGAGTCATTAGAGCAACCAATAAACAAATAGAGCTTTTAAAGTATTTCAACCAATTCCTCTTCAACCCTACCAACATTGTTACCAAGGGGTGATGTTGCTCAAATAAACTATTATTTGAAGTAACAAAGAGGGTGTTTTGAATCAATCCCACATGCTTTGCAAGGTGTCTCTATTTGTACTGTTCTAAACACATGTCAGTTACGGATGGATTAAATGTGTTTGTCAAGATGTTAAGAACCACAAGAACATTCATATTCATGCAAAAATCCCGAAAATACTAGAACTTTGTGGGCTTACATATTGTGAAAGTCAGGGTTTTTATGCGTAAGAATATTTGTGGGTGGATAATATGGACGTTATTGAAGTGAAATTTCCCCAAAACCATTGCATTGTGGGGAGGACTGAATACACCCTCTGGTAATTATTTCAACAGTAGTTCTCAGAGTTTAACCTGGCAAGAAAAGGCCGTTAAAATAGCAGTCTTTTCATGAATGCCACAATAGGATGTTGTCACCCAAAACTGCGACCATTTTGACAAATTATCTCTTGCATAACACATAATTTATTTTATGCTCAAGACGTAGTAATTGTTGTAGTAAGTTAAATAATTTAATTATATATTTAAGAGAGTTCGGCCAGAGTTACTTTGAAAACTTAAAGTGGTTTATTACTAGAAGTGTACTTGTTATTTATTCAAGCCATTTATATTTTCAGGAAAACTGCAGTTGAATCACTGAAGAAAGTTCACTCAAAATGTCAACCAGGGTCTCAAAAACCTACATTCCGTGTGTTGTTGTAAGTAAAAAATAAGTACAATCTAACACTTATACCTAGGTATTCTAACACTTATTGTATTGGCCAAAGAATTAATTTGTGCATGGGCCGTGATGGTACTCTTGTGAAGTGCAGAAAAGCCATTACTTGGTCAGTGAGTGCCACAAGGTCAAAAGTGCATAGCTGCCATGTGATACATCTGTGTGCTGCCATAGTGGATACATCTGTGTGCTGTTTCTTTACCATGTATAGGATAATGAATTTATCTTTCCTTGCGTCAGTGGCTCTTGAAATGGTTTTCAGGCGACTGCATCACCTGAAAACCTTTAAGAGCCACTGACCAAAGACCTTGCATTCTAGTAGTTTGAATGGGAATTTCTGACATATGGCAGCTATTGTATTATGAACCTTGTTGCACTCACCTGACGCGAGTTGTTCCCAATCAGCGTTTGCACTTCTACAGGGCAAGGTATAGGCTTATGTAGCCTTGGCAGAGGCAATGACACAGATCTAGTCTTATGATGTAAGGTAATTCAGTAGCCTTACTTTTAGGCAGTTTTAATGACCCACTTGCACAGCCAGTTTCGTATGGTGTAAACCAGAGCTTGGGCTACTCCAAGTGTTACCTTTTAGCTCTTACTCCAAAGGGTACCCCTTGATGCAATTAGGCAGTACCTACCCCTACGTTACTGCGAAATACACAAGCACTGCGGTGATAGCAGCTATGTTTACTTAGCAGAGTGTACCCATTCTTAGTGTACTCTTGCAGTTGCATGCTAGTGACTCAGTTACCCATGTAGGCCATCAGTAGGGGAGTAGTAATCTGAGCTACTCAGGGTAGTACCTTCACAGTACTCCCCTTACCGGCTGCCTTGTAGCAAAACACTTTGGCTCATAGAGGTGCCAAACATTATTCCATTGTTGTTCACATCTGACCATTTCAGTTTAGTAGCATTTATATTTGAGTTCAGCATCAACCAAAAACAACCATATGTATGACATTGGTGTACAAATAAAAACAGTACAGGTGGACCAAACTGTTAACAAATGGTTAAGGAGAACCAGTACAACAAATAATATTATACAATATACTCTGCAAAAAAATTATTAACCAGCATGTCGAGTGGTTTCATCGAAAACAGAAATTATTATTAATAACAATGGATTAAAACCATCTCGTCTGACCATGTGCTATTTAAAAGTCGTGCTATTGTAATAAGTGTACGCGATACGGTTGGCACGTTTGCGGTCACACATGCCGTAGTAAATACACATTATGAAAGCTTAATGTGTGAAGGTGTATGATGCTACTGTGATGAAAAATCATATTGCCCACCAATGCAATTTCGCCAATTTACACATGATTTAGTTATGGCATAAATACTCCAACTTATGGTCAAATTGTTGTCGCCGTTCTCAGTTTTTGTTATTTCACGTTTGTCCATAATAAATGAGACTTCAAACATCTGTTTCCACCCTGTAAAATGCAGCAGAATCACTGACCATATTTCCCCTCCACTTCCGAACGTGGGGGGGGGGGCAGCTCCCACTTCTTGAAATTTATTGATGATACACATAAGGCTTATCAATTACTCCCGCAAATGATAGTAAAGTATTAAACTTTCTCATATAAGTCCAAGTGCCCCCACTATCAAAATGGTTCTGCCGCACTCGTAAAATGTGTTAAAACATTGTAAAATGTTTAAACTTATTGTAATCATTTGGAACTATCTTCTCATCAAAAATATATGGTATTGGTTCAATTATTTGTATTTATATCCACAACCACAGGCATGGCCTCCACTGTCCTGATTGAGGGCATTTCCTGGTTTTATTCGGATCCTTGTGATAACTATCATAATATTGGCAGATTAACACCCTGGCCGCCACTACCACTTCTCTAGCTTAAGTGACATTTTTTCTGATTGGTTGATTACTGTGAGAGTCATCTGAGTAACCAATAAAATAGAGCTTTTAAGTATTTCATCATCCTCATTCAGCCCTACCAACAATTGCATAATCCCAAGCGGCTGATTGGCTCAATAACCATCTTTTGTAATTACCAGAGGGTGTTTTGAATCAATCCCACATTGCTTTGCAAATGTGTCCTATAGTGTACTGTTCTAAACACATGTCAGTACGTATGGATTTAATGTGTTTCAAGTTTTAGACCACAAGAACATTTCCAATGATCATGCAAAAAATCCCGAATACTAGCACCTTTGGTGGGCTTACATCATTGTGAAAGTCATGGTTTTATTCCGTTAAGAATATTTTTGGGGGATAATATGACGTTATTTGAAGTGAAATTTTCCCAAAACATTGCAATTGTGGGATGGACTGAATACACCCTCTGGCTAAATTCAACCGGTAGTTCCAGGATTTACCCTGGCAAGAAAAGGGGTTAAATAGTCAGTCTTTTCATGAATGGCACATAGGATTGTTTTCACCCAAACTGGACCAATTTTGACAATCTCTCTGCATAAACATCAATTTCTTGTATGCTCAAGCCTAGTAATCTTGTGTTTTAGTAAGTACTAATTTAATTATATAATTTTAAGAGGTTGGGCAGAGTTATTAGAAACTAAAGTGGTTGGATTACTAAAGGTACTGTTATTATCTCTAGCCATTTTATATTTTTCAGAAAACTGCGTTGAATTCCACTGAAAGGAAGTCCCTCAAATCTTCAACCAGGGTCTCAAACACCTACGTTCCGTGTAAGTACAAATCTAACACTTATACCTATTTCTAACACTTATTGTATTTGGCCAAAGAATTCAATATTTGCATGGCCGTGATGGTACTCTTGAAGTGCAGAAAGCCATTACATTTTGTCATGTGAGTCAACAAGGTCAAAAGTGCAATAGCTGCCATGTGATACATCTGTGTGCTGCCATGTGATACATCTGCGTGCTGCCATGTATTAGGATAACTGAATTTGTCTTTCCTTGAGTCAGTGGCTCTTGAAATGGTTCTTCAGGCGACTGCATCACCTGAAAAACCATTTCAAGAGCCACTGACCAAAGACTTGGCATTATAGTATGTTTGATGGGAATTTCTGACATATGGCAGCTATTGTACTTATGACCTTGTTGCACTTACATGACGGGAGTTGTTCCCAATCAGCGTTTGCACTTCTACAGGGCAAGGTATATAATAGGCTTATGTAGCCTTGGCAGAGTCCAATGACACAGATCTAGTCTTATGATGTAAGGTATCTCATGTAGCCTTACTTTTTAGGCAGTTTAATGACCCACTTGCACAGCCAGTTTCTTATGGTGTAACCAGAGCTTGGGCTACTCCAAGTGTACTTTTAGCTCTACTCCAAGGGTACCCCTTGATGCATTATGCAGTACCTACCACTACGTACTTGCGAAATACACTTGTCTACTGGGTAGATAGCAGCTATGTTTACTTAGCAGTACCCATCCTATAGTGTACTCTGCAGTTGCCTGCTAGGTGACTGACAGGTACCCATGTAGGCCATCAGTAGTGTAGTACATCTGCAGCTACTCAGGTAGTACCTTCACAGGTACTCCCCTACCGGCTGCCTTGTAAGCAACACTTTGGCTCATAGAGGTGCCAAACATTTATTCCATTGTTGTTCACATCTGACCATTTTCAAGTTTAGTAGCATTTATATTTGAGTTCAGCATCACCAAAAAACCATATGTATGACATTTTGTGTACAAATATATAACACAGCTACAGGTGACCAAAATGTTAAAAATGGTTAAAGGAGAACCCGTACAACAAATAATATTATACAATATACTCTGTAAAATAATTATTAACCACATGTCGAGTGGTTTCATCGAAAAACAGAATTATATTAACCATAACAATGAATTAAACCATCTCGTCTGACCATGTGCTATTTAAAATTCGTGCTATTGTATAACATGTTACGCGATACGGTTGGCACGTTTGCGTCACACATGCCGTAGTAAATACACATTATGAAAGCATCATGTGTGAAGGTGTATGTTGCTACTGTGCCGTCGGTATTGCATAACACGTATACATATCCCATATACACTAGCCCGAAATTCAAATAGCGCATGGTCAGACAAAATGTTTTTATTCCTATTTGTAGTTAATATAATTCCGTTTTTCCATGAAACCACTCAATATGTGTTCAATAATTATTTTTTATAGCGTATATTGTATTTAGTTATTCTTAGTACCGTTCTCCTTTAAGATTACTAAAATAATCACACAGAGCTCAAAGCTCATTTTGCATGTACTTAAGAATCACATACCCAGAGTCCCTCTCAGGCTGTCTACAAATTAAAGGCTGACTCAGAGATTTTCCCGAGGAGGGCGCCCTCAATTTTCAAACAAATTGTGTTTTTTGCATATACATAATGCTTGTCCATATACTAATTACTGTGTGAAATAGCTAAGTTCAAATCGAAGTCCTTCATATAGAAAATCACAACTTTGTTATAAATTTCTGGATCCGGAAATTTTGTTGTACACAGTATCCTATGGCATTGTATACTACACATAAATTTTTACTGCATGGAAACGAAAAAAAACGATGCATCTCAAACTTTGGAATAGGGCATTTTAGGCCACTATCTTTAGTTCTAGTTGACTATTTTCAATAAATACACACAAAATTATCATTTCAAAAATCTCTGAGTCAGCCTTTAAATCACCCAGACCTTTTGTAATTGAGATGTGTATGCCTGCTACCTCCCAGGTTAAACCAAACCAAAGAAACAAAAAAAAGCTAACCATTTGCCTGCTAATCTGTCATATTTCTTTATGCCACAGTTATTTAGACGATAACCTGATTGACGATGTACCAGCCAACAGTTTTCAACACATCCCATCCCTCAGAAGTTTAACTCTTGAAGGAAATCACTTATCCACCATACCCACCAAAGCACTGGTCATGTGTCCCAATCTGCAACGGTTGCGACTTGGCAGCAATTACATCAAGGACTTACCAGATTATACTTTCTCAAACAACTCTCAATTGACTAATCTGTAAGTATGACTACGTATGTTATGATCAGAACTAATGGTTGGGAGTTTTTTGCTTACACAACCAGATTTCTGCATTGTAGTGACTACCATGTTGGAAGTACCCTGCTTGACCAGAGGGTACCATTTTGATCTAGCATGGTAGACTCTACCCATGAAAAAATATGAACTGGAAGTGACAAAATGCATTTTGCCCAGTGGTGTATATTTTGTTCCTGCATTATTCACAGGATTGTTCATAGACTCACAGGTGAGCCAAAAACTAAACCATCACCTCGCAGGCATGCAAGCATAGAATTCAAACTGTGCAGAGGCATTTAAAGACCACTATCAGATCATCACCGAACAAAAAAAGAGTCAAACATTTAAATGAAGGATAGCTTAAAGTGAATGATAAGTCTGTAGAATCTCATAAGTTATTTTTTGAAAATGAAAATTGACAGAAAATGCAGAAAATAGCAGTGCTCGAAGATATGAATCGCCATTCAATTATGTGTTGTTGTTAGTGTCCGTACAGACATTAATGACTTAAATATCCGATTTTTGTCCTATTAGGTTCTTTATCTTAGCCCTTGTAAGGTGGATACTGTACTTGTTTACAAAAATGCAAAAATCTGATTTGATGAACTTTTTTCAATTTTCTGATTTAGCAAATCACTGATAGTGCCTTTAACAGAAACAAGATTAAAGGTACTATCAGTGATTTGGTAAATCGGGAGATCAAAAATTCATAAAAAATCCAGATTTTTTGCATGTCTGGAACAAGCATAGGTAATCCTAATATACCCTACAATGATAAGATAAAATGCCACCTAATAAGGGCAAAATCAGATATTTTAGTCGTTATGTCCGTATGGACACTTACTACAACACATATTTGATAGAGGTCTGTGCCTTGAAAACT
Organism: Ophioderma brevispina; assembly: GCA_023653785.1. Taxonomy (NCBI): domain Eukaryota; kingdom Metazoa; phylum Echinodermata; class Ophiuroidea; order Amphilepidida; family Ophiodermatidae; genus Ophioderma; species Ophioderma brevispina. The sequence goes on from JAMKCH010001433.1 coordinate 126,422, forward strand.
CTGTTTTCTTCCTTTTCTGCCAATTTTTCAGTGGAAAAAAATACTTCAATATAGGAAATTTCAAGATTTGGTGCTTCACTCTTACTATTCCTTGCAAAATTCAAAATATTTTAATCTTTCGGGTGATCACTGATAGTGTCTTTAAGCTTTCACCTCTCTGGGATAAAATATTTTTGGTTGGCACTTACGAATTGGTGCCTATGTCCCCACTGGAACAAGGTACCTTTTGATGTAATGGGTCTCAAATGCCTACAAACTGCACCTAATGAAAAGCTGACTCAGAGATATCCTGAGGATGGTGCCCTCATTGTTTTAACAAATATGTTTTTTGCATAAATTATGCTTGTCCACATTCTAATCACTCTGTGAAATTATAGGCTGAAAATAATGAAAACGCATACATTTAGGCAAAAATATCTGAATTCAGTTTTTAAACTGAAGATTCTCTTGTCTGTTATTAGCTTTTACAAATATTTAGTTTAAAGTTTAAAAAGTGCAATTTCATGAATCAAAATGCCATTCATGTTTTTTGTTTGTACAAGCAAAGGAAAAAAATATGTTTTGCTTTGAAAAAGAATTTGACCATATTTTCTACACATTTTGCAATTGACCAGGATTTTATCCCGGAATTCCATCGAGAACCTCCACGAGTTTTCTTTTGCCGGACTGGAGGAATTAACCGAGTTGGCAGTCACCAGCAACCCCATCACCTCAGTCGACAAGAGAACATTCGCAAACTTGCCAGCTCTGGAAGTCGTGTAAGTTGATATCTCAGTTAGGATGCAAGAGATTTGTGTTAATAACTCACGGCAGGATACGATTGACTGAATCAGTGAAAGTGTTTCTATTTTAATGCCTTTTTGATTACACTGTGTATGCAGCAAGGGAATATGTTGTATTTTGCTAATTACTCACCGGGATTTCTTCACCTGCCTGGAAGTTTTCTAGCAGGCTACTTGTGTGACTTGGTTACACAAAGATGATGGTGGATGGGATGGGGGTAATTGGGATAACAGCTAGTCTTACAAGGACCATGTCAGATTAAGTTTGAATCAAATGTTATGTTTAATAAGTGTCAGGCCTGCAAGCTGAAGCAGAGTGCCAGTTGGATAGCCAGAGGGGGTGGGGGTCAGTAGTGTAACAGGCAGGGGTGCAGGGGGACAGGTTGCCATCCCAGAGAGCTTTGACCGGGAAGAAAAAGCTTAAAATCATGAAAAATCAGCCCTTTTTTGCCTGCTCACCAGCAAATTTTCACTTCCGACCGGGAAACTCTGCCTCAAAACTGGGAATTTTCCCCCTGACAATGACCCTTGTTATGTGGCGGTGGTGAGGGTAGGGGTAGGGGATGGTGGGGGTAGGGGTGGTGGATAGGCATCCTAATCAGAACCATTTCATCCACTTTCCCCAAAATGAGAAAGGCAAATTTTGAGGGAGTCAGCCTCAAAATAAAACATTTTTGTGGGCTGCCAGCATAGCTCAATTGAAAGTTAAAGTTCAACTGGAACCAAACTCGTGTCATAGGTGCAACATGGGATCCCTCATATGTTGATGAGGTCAAAGGTCATGTGAGGTCGAGTTGAAATAGGCTGCAGCTTATATTCTTTGAATATAGCAAGCGCGCAAGCAGAGAACCGTGAAATTCTAGTTTAATATTAAAATTTGATTACTAAAATTGAGAAATTGTGCTAACTAAAAATATTAACTGCATATTGTCATTCTTGTCATTTTAGAATGCTATCATCTGTCAAAAATCTTGAGGAATTTCCAGACCTTGAAGGGACACACAATCTGGATGAATGTAAGTTAAATCTTATATTGTAGAGGATCGCATTTTAAAGCATTCAGAGCAGATCTGACTGGGTTACATTTGGAATGGATCTGATTGGGTTACATTCAGAGTGGATCTGATTGGCTTACATTTAGAATGGATTGGATTACATTTGGAGTGGATCTGATTGGGTTACATTAGGAGTGGATTGGGTTGGGTTACAGTAGGGAGTGGATTGGGTTGGGTTACAGTAGGGAGTGGATTGGGTTGGGTTACACAGTAGGGAGTGGATTGGGTTGGGTTACAGTAGGGAGTGGATTGGGTTGGGTTACATTTGGAGTGGATCTAATGGGGTTACATTAGGAGTGGATCTGATTAGGTTACAATTGGAGTGGATCTGATTGGGTTACATTAAAAGTGGATCTGATTGGGTTACAATTGGAGTGGATTGGGTTGGGTTACATTAAGAGTGGATTGGGTTGGGTTCCATTAGAAGTGGATCTGATTGGGTTACATTAGAAGTGGATCTGATTGGTTACATTAAAAGTGGATTTGGGTTCTCCACACCAAATGGTACAGGATCTTAGACTCTCTAGGGATATCCCTTTCAAAACCTCCTAGATAACCACACTTAATGCTTTTCTCAAGGTTGGTTTGGGTAGGGATGTGCCTCTGAGAATCTAGTGCCATTTTTGGCAAAAAATGGTATACATGATAGACATATGCAGATCTTGAACACAAATTTGCCATTTTCTTGGAAAATGTTGCCTCCAGATTAAGGAAATTAGTCAATTTTAACCTAATTTTTTTAACAAATTTGAAAAACTGACCTATCTCTATACCAAAATTGCATGAAAAAAGGCTAAAATGAGACCCAAATTGGTGGCATATTGCCCGTATGGTCATTTTGTGTTGAAAACCTTCCCAGGTTTTGTTCACACAATGCCCAATGGTTAAAAGACACCCAACCATCCATGAAAGATGCTTAAGTAGCCGAGACAAGCCAGAAAGTTGGCAAATATAGCAGTACCTTTCACATTTAACACCAAGACCTAAACATACAACCAGTTATCAGCATTTCAATGAAAATGGTCTGGCCATCTGCCCCCTGATACTACTCTCTGTATATACCCACACACTTTCAGGTCTTGATTTAGCACTGACTGGTTTGCCAAAATTGTTTGAAGTCTTCTTTAACCAGATGATGACCACTACAAAGTGCTCAAATTAATATATATCGGGGAAAGCCCGGATCTCTTTTATTGACACAAGTTTGAATGAGATTTTTTTTTCCTGTCTGTGGCCTTTCCATTCTCCATGATGTTTAATCAGTCTTCTAACTGCGATGGTAGTGTAAAGGGAATTTTGTCCCAATAGTGCTCGTTTCAAATAACTGTCGACTTAAGGGTGCCATATTATATGGGGACATATTATATTTATACAAGTTGGTCCTACGTGATTTGTTACAGAGTATCTATAGAGATAATACCGCTCAATTTTTACAAACTAAATCAAAGCTTTCTTACAGAATTCTTCCCTACACAATTGTATAGGAAGTGTAAATTTTTATGGGGTTTCCCCAGTTAACTTACAGGTTCGCATTGAGGTTTAGATAGTGCTTAGTGGAAATCTGGTTGAAGATTCAGAATCGCTCATAAAGTCAATATGCACCATCTAAATCAAATGAAATTTTGGAAATAAACTTTTCTTGAGGATATCTAGTTAACCATATACTAGGATCTAAAATGCAACTTGAAGTAGTGGTTATATATTAATGCATGGCACCAAGGGGGTGAAGCCCATTCAAAACCAGTCGTCCGTGCTGGGCGCTGACATTTTGAATATTGCACGGAAATAATTATTAGTTTGGGTGCTTGTAGACACACATAATGGTCAATTCATACAAACAATCCGCCAATTAACAGTTGTTGGATGTTGGGGTGGTGCTATTGGGAAGGGAGTGGGTTAAATTTGCCTACCCATGGCCACACAACGAATGAAATGACACGTCAGTCGTCTTGATTTAAATAAACCGCCTCAATGAATACATCTTTTCACCTAAGCGCGCATTGCATTATGAGAAAAAAGAGTATCTGAGCACAATGATCCAGGTGCACTATTATTACACCTGGCTACCTCTAACACATCATCAATTTGTATCACTACCGATTAGTGTATATGCAAGCGGCACCCACAGTATGTGGAAGAAGCGGAGGCAGCCATTGCTTTCTATTGTTGGTACTCTATGTTTTCTTTGTGGTCGGCAAAACATGCGAGACGATGAATTTCTAAAGATTAAGTAACGTTTTGCCTCTCTATCTATATAGAACCTCTTTGCATGGCACTACATTAGTCATAAAAAAAAATTGGAGGGTCATTCGGTCGGATTTTAAAAAAATCTTCACAACGTTTTACTCTAAAATGAACACAACATGCTACTATTTAAAGCTTTTTTCAATGACAGCAACGATCTTTTATTTTATTTGTTGTACTTGTTTTGTTGTTTTTTGATATTTTTTTCACCTTAATGTTGGTAAAAAAGGTTTTTTTTTTAAATTGTTGATTAAAATCAAGGGTTGGTTGGCAGAATTTTGTGTGTGCTAATTTGCATAAAAATTTTGAGTTGGTATTTTTTAGGGTCGGTCAGGTTATAGCAAACAAACAATTTTTCATGCCTTACCCAGCAATTTGATGCAAAATCTGTATTAGTGTGAATACATCAATGTTTTTCTTGTACTACCTAACACACTTGACTATGTAGTGGATTTGAAATAGCTCTGATGTCAGTCAGATCGCTGTGTTTGCCATGTCCACACATCCCTGGGTTCACATTATAGTCATGTGTCATTTCTCATTTCAAAATCAATACAATCAGCTTTGAAGTAGATTCTTGAAAATATTTACATTTATGAATAATTTTTAAAGTTGCCCTCTCAAGAGGATTCAATCTGATGATCAACACTGCCAAGGATGTGCACCATGTGAAGAGATGGTAATTAACCACTACCTGCTGTAAATCATCATTCATTTCAATTTCAAATTCATTTCAAAGTCAAATATTAATTTCAAAATGCAGCTTCTAAATATTCAAGCTCTAGACAGCTTCAGCCCAAACACCATTCTTACCATGTTCCTGATTGGCTAAAAAATCACATAAGTTACTTTATGACCAATTGGTAGGAAGCTTACTCTGGTTAAAGAGGTGATATGGCAAATCTCTTTTTAACAGGGTTTATGTAGTGTTTAGATAATAAAAATTGCCAGTCTCCTCCAACCTCTTTCAATTCAATTCAAATTAGTTTTATTAGCATTATCATTCAGCCAATACATTACATAATGATACAATTATTTACAGTTATTATTGGAATAAATATTGACATATTTAAGAGGGGAAAATAATATACAGAATGTTGAAATGGCATGATATCAAATGCAGGAGAGGCCATAATAAGTCTGATGGACTTTGAGCATGACCCCACCTAAAATATACAATGATTATGATTAATAAATTAACTACTGGACAAGACATGACAAGACAAGACAGAACAGGACGATACAGGACGAGGACATTGACAATTATTGTTTTAACAAGATCAGGGGCAAAAGAACATGGTGAACGTGGCAAACCAGTAAAGAAACGATAAAAGAGAAGGATAAAAAGGTATTGCAATAATTATTGAGTGGTCAACTAAAGAAATTGAGGGGAAATACTGATGACATGCTTTATGACTGATAATCAAAAAAGTTCAATTTAAATATTTATTAATTAACTCTTGTTTTGCTTCAATCCACTCTCCTTATGTAAAGTGTCTCTTTCTCAAGGTGCATCTTGAGTTAAGATTAAAACCTTAGTATTATGAAAATGTAAAAAAAATATTTAATATATTCATTGTTTCCAATAATTTAAACAAGTCAATATTAAGATTATGGATGAAAAAGTAAATTTAAAGGGATATTTAAGGTAGGATTATCGGCTATGGTGTTCTGGATAGACTTGTCGAAATAAGAATGAAATATGGGTAATGGTGACAGGAATATGTATGTCAATTTTCATTTTTTTCCAAAATATAATGGTTTCAATTCCCATATCCTTTGACTGATTTTGGCACTGTGGTAAATGGTCAAAAATTTCTGAAAAATATATTTATAATAATTTTTTGTCCTCAAATTTAAGATTATCTATAAGATTGGTTTTCATTTTAAATGGTTTTGGTAAACATGCAATAATAATAATAAGCAGTTTTTATATAGCGCTTAATCCCTGTAACAGGTTTCAAAGCGCTGTTGCAATTATTATTACGCCGCATTCAAGAAATCATCACAATCATTTTGCTTCATTTATGTGGCTGCTCAAAGACATGCCTTACAAGTGCACAAGCCTATCAGCACTTGGATTGTAATATTCCCCAATAGCAGCTCCCCAGTTTCGCTTGGGTCGACGAGGCAATTGAGATTAAGTATCTTGCCCAGGGATACAAACACGTTGACCACAGTGGGGCTTGAACTCACAATTTTAACGGTCTAATGATCACAAGTCCTGTGCTTTATTGGATCACACATGCTCTCTGATAATGGACACTATTGTCCAGGACATTTGATAGGCTAATTCCAACAGATATGTTGGATAGTTGGTTGATGTCTTTAAAGAGACACTGGCACATTTGAAAAATAGTGCACCCTCAGGATTTTTCAAAATTGATATTTTGCATGGTTGTAAAGCTTTTATATACATTAGCCCTCACCTGAAATGATTAAGACCAAATCAGCGTCCTTATGGGTAAGGCTAATGAAAGTTGATTCCCAGTTTTCAGTTTAATTTTTTTTTTCATGACTGAGTGCAGGAATGTTTCATTAATCATTATTTTCAGATTTTCATTATTGATGCCAAGTTAACTGCAGTATGCTTTGTTTTGAGGCATGAAACACATACTTATGACCAGGCTTCATTTAAATAAACTTTGGTACACATAGAAGTGCTTTGATAAAGCACTTCTTTAGAAATGTTGTTTGCATACACACAGTTTTCTTGAACACTAAGATCTAGTCCCTTGAGCAAGACATGGAATGACTGACCTGAATCGGCTGTCACAATCGTCCAGGGAAGGAATACCTTCCTTTCTCCTCTATTTTCACTTGCACCAACATGACTCCGTAAATAAACAAACTTAAATAAAGTTTTAAAAAACCTGGACGAAAAAAAAACAACACATGGACAAATGAACGAAAATGACAGGTATAGAACGTACACATGGTGGTGCTTGATTTATTTCATAGCAGGGTACACATGCTAAAACAAATAATGACACAAGAATTTTGCAAATATCATGTATTTATCTAAATTAAATTTATTTTTCAATATATATTTATGAAAACCTTCGAAAAAATTGACAGTAAATTTCCTATATCATTTATTTCGAAACGTGCTATATTTACCCAGTGCCTGTAAACTTCGTCAATTGACGTGGTTGATATGCTGCCTGTCGGAGAGACTAAACCTAGTCTCGAGTCAATGCACCGTGTGGTATATATCCATTTAAATCATAGTTCACGCAGCATTTTGCAAAGACTACCTAGTCAATCGATCAATCGGTGGTTTAATAGAAAACACACACGGAAGTAGGTAAGGAGCCGGGAACCAACGTAAATTGGTTATTGATCTTAGAAAATGGACGTTTCCAATTCTTCTACCCCCCGTCATCGTAAACAGTGCTTAAAATGCATCATTCGTGAGTAAGATCATGTTAAAACAATCGTTTTTGTCTTAAACAGTTGGAAAATATGAAATAATGAATTATTTGGAAATAATGAATTATTTGATCGGCATTTCTTTCTGACCGGAGTCAGGAAACTGGGAATCAACTTTCATTAGCCTAAATAGAAAGATTTTATAATTAATGTCGCCGGCAACATTAATTCAGCAGACGAAGGAAATGGCATTTAACACAAGAAAACGCACGCCGTATGCATGTTTCCCACAGCATCCACCGTGTTTGACCGGTCTGTGACCTTTGTGGTTTTAATATCAATGAGTACGAGTCTATGATATTCATATAGTATACACATTTGTTGATTAAAGTTAGAGAAAACTTAAAAGTTAGCCTACAAATTTCCTGGATGTCTTTAACCTCTTATTAACGTCCCAATCTGTTTTTGAGTATGTTATTTTTATGTGTAAAATGTATCTCTCTTCTTCCAATGGCCTAGACTATCATTTGAGAGCAAATTGAAGAAATTTCATATTTTGTGAAAATGTGCCAGCTGAGGTTTTAAGGCAGGGGTCCAGGCATGTAAGACCAACATTTAAATTAGGCCAATATTTGATAACTGCCTGGAAGAAAAGTATGCTTGTACTGTCTTGCCTGACCTAAATCAATGCCTTCTAGTTCTGAACTGTAAAAGATATTTTTAGAAAATACATTAAAAATACAAAAAAAAAAAAATGAAAACTCAAAACAAGATAACACATATTTAATAGGTATGTTAGGTGAGATAAGATGTCTACTATCAGGTTCATGATTAATTTTTGATAAGTTTTCAGAATATTTTGCCTCCTAAACTAGACCTTTCTATAAACACCTATGCTAATAAACAAGTATACAGAGTCTAAAGGTTTTTCACATCATCCTGACATTTTGAGCCCCCTCTTCCAGTCATTACACCACTAATAACATTACTGTTACATCATTTATGCATGTCATCTCTAAAGATTACACTTTATCATTTATGCACTTTTGTCATCTAGATTACCCTCATCTCTCAGTAAGTGAAACGCACATTTTCAGCATTGTGAATATTTGCCTTTTAGGCGACCAAAAAAAAGATTTTACGTTTTGGGAGTTTTTTTTAATAGTTTTACCAAAATCATGTAAAATCCGTTTTTTGGCGAAAATTTATAAATTTCGGCTAAATTTTAAAAAGAAATGTTTGTAAAAATTATTCACTTTTTCTCAAGATTTTTTGCAGATTTTGGGGCTATTTTAGGCCAATTTTAACCTCTAGAGGGAAAAAATCAACCGACCGACCGACTCTACTTGAAAGCTAGTCCGCCTGCCCATAAAACAGGTGTTTTTTGTGTCACCTTAGCTTTTAAACTTTTTCATGATATTTATGTTATTTTTTCCAGTATACAGACACCACATAATCAAAAGTTAGCTATGGAGTGATTATGACTTATTTGCATTCTCTTGTCAACATACCTCAGACTTCACACAGTGAGGTGCGATTCAAATTGAAATTTGCCAATAATGGGTGTTCGCCTGGCATATCTGATCTGTCTGATGTATTGATCGGTGATAGACTGCAAATGTTGTCTCAGCAGTGTTTACCTCCCTCTAGAATTGGGCTCCTACTTATCATCTTTGCATATTGCTTTTAGTTAACCTCTTGGGTGTGGATTAGTTGCAATCTGAAATAAGGGGAGGGGAAAGAAATGTCCGTGATTTAGGAAGATTTCTTTTTTTAAAATGGCATTTTTGGTCCAAAGCCCCATCCCCTGACTTACCTCAAAATGGTGGAGATTTTTACATCATCTGAACCTGTGGCCGAAGTACAGAAGTGTGACCTCATTTCTGATAGCAATTATCTACTCTGAAAAGAAATTTGGTGATTCTGTATTTTCTGTCCTGACACAGAACATTAAACACAGTGGCTATGGGCCACTGTGATATTAACATTGCTAATAACATCAAAACGCACGCTCATAATCCAGTCAAATGTTGGATACTTTTTTTTTTTCTTTTTTCAATGGACAATTCCATTATATATTCATATGAATAACCATAAACCATCACAATAAACCTTTCTAAATAATTTCAACTCAATCTTCTTCAGCCTTGCCACCTTTCTTACCATACCTTCTGATTGGGTAAATAAATGATATAGCCCTCCTTCTATCCATCTGCAGTTAGGGCTCCATGGAGATCAACAACTTCAAATGTGCTGCAACCCAATTATTGTGTGCAGCATCAATCTAATCGGATCAATATTTTCCATTCCAAATTTCGGCTTCTCAATTTCCATATTTGAGCTAGTTATGTCAATACTACACACTTGTGAAGAGATACATACATACCCAGCTAAGATGAGTCTCTGGCCTTAATCTATTCTCAGAACTGCGTAAGTGCAGTGACTTAAGGGACTTGACATTGCACACAGGGGGTGGGTGGATAAAGTGTGGATAAAGCGCTAAGTATGTTATTGTTCAATTTTTCTGTTTTCAGTTCTGAAGAGCTTAGTTCAAAAACATCTGAGGTACCAAAGCTTCCTTTTGTCAAGTTTTAATCAAATTATTTTGAAACAAAATCACTGGCGTATCCAGACCTGGCTTTTTGAGGGGGATCCCGGGGGGCAGAAGGATAGCCCAAAAATATGCTGATTTTGCATGTTTTGGCATGAACCCCTGGAGCGAGTGCCCCGAAAGCCTCCCCCAAGATACGCCACTGAAAATGCGGTAATATTCAGAATATTTTTTTCAAATGCTTTTACTAATACGGTTATTTATGCACTCTTTGGAAATAAGTGTATTCAAAACATGAGTTTTTCGACAGTTGATAATAATAAAACTAATTTGAATATTTTTTATAACACGCGCGCACATACCACGTAAACGTGCTAAGGTACTGTGCGGCTGCATGAAGCACTCAGCACATTCAGAGAAACCATGTACCAGAACAAGATTTATGCAAGCACAGTCGATTTTAGAAGCATGAGGAACGAGTACCCGGAGACACCTGCGGGACGATATGGGATCGAGAAACCATAATAATGAGATGTGCTTCTTAATTCGGCCCAAGGAAAAAATAAAGTTTGTCTAAGCTGCCCTGCCTTGCATAGGTGGTAAAAATTTCATGCATTTTTCACCATATTGCCTTTAAATGTTTTTTTTTTAACTGGTCAAAATGCACTGGGAGGCAAATTGAGTCAAAAATCTCCTTGCTTTTGGAAATGAAAACTACTGCTTGATATATAGTACACATTAAGTATCTTTATAACATTGTTAAACCATGTGGCAACATCCTAAACCTCATGGCCACTCAGCACCGCACCTTTCTCCAATCACATAAAAGTTGGCTGCATGATGGGTCACTCTGTTATTTCACCTTTTGTTCTTTTTTGCCGCTAACAGAAGTCTCGATTCCGATGCTATCCACTCGTCGCGTAACCACCCCCTGAAGATCTCTGTCAGAAAATGCCATATCTCGAGGAAATTGGTGAGTATAACAAGTTCAGATTCGGCAATCACGCCGTTTTAGGAATTTTAGTTATTGTTAGCTTCTAGTTTCTGACTTATTGACAGATTTTGGGTTAGGGTTTAGATCATAACCCTAAACCCAAACCCAAATCATCGTCCCCTTTCATATGGCAGCTATACGGTGAAATATGAAACTCCCCTAAAAGAACAGAGGGATATAGCCCAGATTTCTGTCTAGATGTCATTAGCCACAAAGCTTTATTACCCTTGGAAGCTCTTTGGAGGAGTACCTAGTCAATGGTATGCAGGAGTGAAAGGTAATTCAATATTCATTAGCCAATACACACTGCTCTCTCAGAATGGTAGTTACTACTGATGCCCACAAATTTAGCACTTTGAAGTAAAGATGCTTCTGAAATGTTGGACTTGGAATTAATCAGAAGAAACCAATGCATGATGACTTGAAAATTACTCAGTAGAAAGTCTCACATACTTTTTTTTTTTACTATTTTTAAAATTTTAAACTGATACTTTTGAACCTTTTTTCAAACACCTATTTGTCAGAGGGTGTCAGACCAGATCTATTTAGTGGTGTGGAACCCAAATGTCTGCCCATCAGAATTATTAAAACTCTGGTTAAAGTGCTATAATTAATGTTTTGTCAACTGTCGGGCCAGTCTCCAAAGCTCAATGAGCATTTTTCCTTTACATGCCTGCCTCTAATGTATATAGTATCAATTACTCCTTGAATTTTGTTCTGTTTCACAATGCACCTTTTTTGCCAACTTCAGTATGAAATGGTAAGACAATTTCTTAACAACTTTAACAAATGGTTTGAGTACCAAATACACCTGTAAAGAAGTAATCCGTTTTGATCTTTTATTTTTCAGAGACCTACATTCCAATGCTTTATCAACCATACCAAATCTTTCCGACTGTTCCAGTTTGTCCAACCTGTAAGTTAAAGAAACTTAATTGAAATCAACTTTTTATAAGCTAGGTAAAAGAAGAACCACTTTTGTGTCCCATTGGCTACATGCATTTTGGAGAAAAATAACACATTGCAGTGTCTTTATGTGGAATACATAGTGAATTACTATTTTATTTTCATTACAAAAAAGGAAGGAAACACGTTTTGACGATATGAATTCCATAAAGTGGAGAGTGTAGCCTACTGGATAGGGTATTAGTCATTGGTGCTGGTGGTCGCCCGTTATGCTTAACCCGCTGATCCTAAACCTGCACTGAAACCCAACATAGTCACACAAATATATTTGTTTTAAGTAATGCTGTTTTCAGCATATTACAAGGGACTCTGCTATACAGCAATGTCCAAAACTCAACTTTGACCAAAATTGAGGGCAGTGTTTGTTTACATTTTGAAGATCACTGATAGTGGCTTCAATATTTGGTACACATGAAAATATTGTCTCTTTCCTTACTTTCACCCATAGAAAATTTCACATCTATACTTGCCATTACAGCTTTTTGCATATAACCTGTATTTATAAACATTTACTGAATGTAAACTATCACTTTCATATTGGTCATTGCAGCCATTTAGGTGTCAACAAGATATCGTCTCTGGAAGGTCAACCGTTTCGAGGCTTGTCGTCCATGTTGGATTTAACCCTGAAAAACAATGACATCACAAGCATACCAGCAGATGCCTTTATGAATCTTACCAGACTAGAATACCTGTAAGTATGGGTTAAGAATGATAATTGTTTTATAATAACCTTCATTATGATTAAAATTTGATGATTAAAGTGGCCATGTTTTAGTTATTGGCAGAGAAATCTTGAATTTTATAAACTCAGCAGTTGGCATCTGTAGAGCTTAAGTTATGCCAATGTGGTGATCTTTTGCAGAAATTTTGCAGAACTTGTTAAACACTATCCTGCTATTTTTATGGCAAAGTTAGGAGCAAGGGTCAAAGGTCATTACAAAATCAAATTGTCACAGACTTCCAAAATTTACTGTTACAGAAACATTGCTAATCATTTTGTAACCAGTTTAATTTTAATGAGATTGGTAAGAAAATAAAGCTGCTTTTAAATGCCCAAGAATGCTATGAAAAATATAATGTAATATGGCCAACATATGACTTGTTGATTTGGTAACAAATAACCTTAATTTGTGTCAACATTTAATTGTGATCACTTCTGTTCACTGTCTATTTGCCATAAGTAAATAAAAACAAAACAAAATTATATGATTTCACATATTTGTGTTTTTCTTTTTTTTTTTGAAGTTCCACTTTGATCTATTTTTTTTCACTTCTGTTCCAATTTCTAACAATGACATTGGCCTATAGGGGAATTAAGACTATCTTGAATAATATCACTAGAGCAACTGAATGTATTCTTCATAACAGTTAAGTAAACAGAGTTGTGCAAACCTTATGACACTTATTATTGAGTTCTCATGTAATTCTTTCATATACAGGGACCTGAGTCAAATTTGATTGAATATATTCACGATGATGCCTTCATCCATTTTCAACAACTAGAAAGCTTGTAAGTATTAAAATTATTAAAAAAAAAAAAAAAAAAAAAAAAAAAAATGCAAGCAATTGTCACCATTGACAATATAACACAAAGCATTAAATGATTTTCAACAAATGGGTGGTATTTAACTTTTATCAGCATTTTAGGTTTGTACATTAATGCACTCTGTAAGATATTGGACTGTGAATGCTTAAGATGATCAAGCATTGGTTCAAGCCCATTTCAGAAAGTGTGCAGGTAATTTGCTCTGGACAAGCACATTGATGCTACTTGCCCACCCAGAGTACTTGTGGGTTGTGATGGTTATAGTAGGTTGGGTAGGGTTCTGCACCTGTTTAAAGCTGTGTCCTGGAATGCTTCCCAGGAAGCAGATAATAGTTTGTGGTGTGTTATAGGGCCCTATGACCAGCAAAAATCTTTGAAGTCTGCAGAACACAGTGGCTAGTGATGGTAGACTAATTCATTTTTTTTAATTTATCGGTAATTGGATGTTGAGAACTGATTTCACCCAAAAGAGGGGTCTTGGGAAATGATATTGAACTTGCAATTGTCACAGTGAATTGATTTCTTTCTTAAAAGTGTAGCATCTTGGGAAATACAATTTGCCAAGAAAATTTGGAACCCACTTGCCAAAGTTTGTGTGGAATTTGGGCTAACTATACTTTGAAAACGGAAACAGGCTCACTGCACACATTGGTTTATAGACTTTATTCCTTTATATATGAAGTTACGCATGATGGAAAAAAGTGCACATAAACCAAATGGTACAGTAACCCCATATCTTTTTTTTGCAAAATAGAATAAGCTGGAATTTGCCAGAGAATTTAAAACAAAGTAGAAAGGTTGTATCTTTTCTTTAAAATTTAGTAACTCATGTATGCAACAAAAGGTTCAAAAGTGAAGAACAGCAAGTTAAATTTTCTTCACTTCAGTGTTTTGGTAATAGGAATAGCTGTAACCAAGTGATGAGAAATAAGTTGTGAAATTATGCCATCTGACAGCACTTCTCTTATCTCTTTTTAATCCAGGAATTTGGCTCATAATAGATTCCCAGTGCTTCCTTCAAAAGGCCTCGAAAACCTGCTTGTCCTGCAAACCGCCCACAACGAACACCTGCACGAGATCCCTGCTCCAAGGGAAATGCCTAAGATCCAGAGAATAGTTACAGCATACCCCTACCACTGCTGTGAATACATAGGCAGTTTCTTTGGAGGGAGCAGAAAGACACCTAACATGACAGAGAATCACACATGGTTGAATATACAGTCAGACTGGTCCATCAGCATGTTCAGGATAATGGGTGAGTATGGATAGGATCTAGAGCAGAGGGTGTTTTGAACCAACCCCATAATGCATTGCAATGTGCCAATACTGTACTGTACAAAATAGATGTCATTATCATGCCATCTAGTACATTCTGGCCATATCATTGGTCAATCACCTCAATTTACTGACTAGATATTTCCCGTATCCTACCTTCTGAGCGCGTCTGGGGCCCCGTATCTGGTCAATAGAAATGCGCATGCGCAATATCTGTTGTCAAGTAAACACATAATGGCTTTGTTGCTTACGGCTAGCTTAGCCTGGCCCGGTGTAGAAATTATAGTCCGGCGTACTCACAGTCCGGCTACATCGGTAAGGAATATGGCACTCAATTCAGTTGACTCTTCACCAGGCGCGGATCCAGGGAGGGGGCGGAGGGGGCTCGCGCCTCCCGGTAATTCTGCAAATTCTTGTTACAGCCTTTCAGCCCCCCGGTAATTTTGACGTTTTTCAAATCCTGGATCCGCCCCTGCTCTTCATCCGCAAACATTAGTGTGTTCACGCTTTATTCCGTTATCGTCTATGGGGCCCGAACTATGGCTCCCGCTGGACTATAGTTGCTTTCACACCGGCACAAAACGCCAGTTTATTGCACTTTCTGCAGCTTATTTGGAACTAAAACGTAGGAATAGAATTATACTTGTGTCGCTGGGTATGGTAAATTTGTCATTAGGCGAGTTGGGATCGGACATGGAATATAATCTAGTCTCGGAAGCCCTGTACACGGTGAGGCCGCAGGCGGTACCGGGTTCCTTGACTAGATTTATTCCGTATCTGACCCATCTCACCTAATAACTAATATAGTACTTGGTGATGAAAAATGTTCAAGAAGTTAGAGGACCACAAAATATTTCATGATCATGCTAAAAATTCCTAAGTACTAACACTTTGTGGGCTAAAATTAGTGTAAAAGTCAGGGTTTTTAAAATGTGTTAAGAATAGGATTTGGTAGGTTTGTACTCAGGAATAATTGATTTGATTTTTTTTCTCTTCTCTGTATCAGGAGACGGCAATCATAGTTTCTATGATTTTGACTATGGCTCATCTCTGTTCTATAATGACATTGATCCGTTAGTTGGAGACCATTTCAGCTTGGAATCTTTCTCATCTAACTACGGTGACCCTATAATGATTACTTTGCCACCACCAACTAGAAATATCTCCTGTATACCACAGCCAGGTAAATTTCTAAAGGATTTATGTTCTTTTTCAGATATATGATTTGATTGCCTAGGAATTCTGTTTATCAGGATTAGGTTTTGACCATCTAAATATCATCTTGTGCAGTGAGAAATATCGGCTTACTGTATTTTGCGAAACGAAACGAGACGCCATTGGATTACACGCTTTATTCCGTCATGCATGTATAACGTGCATAACGGATAAAGCGACGTGTAATCCAATGGGCGTTCTGTTCGTTTCGCAAAATACAGTAAGCCAGAAATATCTGTTGATCATAATCCCCACTTAACCTTTACCTAAAGGAGTTGCTTCTCGAGAAGAGTGTAGCCTGGTTAGGAAGCTTGTCTCTGTACCATTAACCCTTGGGCTCTGCAAACTAATTACAGTCACTCTCAGTACTCAAGAGATCACATTTAATTTTTTACAAAAAAATTAAACATTTCAGATCATAGTTAACAGGAATCAGTTTCTTAGGTAGTGGATTTTGCAAATGGCTTGGACTGTCTGTGTTTATCATCTGCTGCAGCTTCCTTTAGAATTCATCATTTTTGTCCCAATTTCCAGCAAATTTGGGAAATGTTGGACCCCAAATTGAGGAATTTCCAACAAATTTTGGAAAAGTCACCCATCTCTGTACCAAAATTGGGATGAAAAATGGTCATTCCTATACCAGAAGGCTGAGAATAAGACTCTCACTGATGGCACATTATGGTCATATGTATTGAGTAATCCAGTGCATTCACATTTCAATGAAGTAAAATGATCTTACTGCAAATTAACTCAAGAAATTAAGCTTTTGGTATTCTGAATTTACAATTACCAAAATTTCATGAATTTGTTGCCCACATCACATACTGTCTTATCTGACATTTTTGACTTTTTAAAGATATTTTGCATATGTACTTATGTTATGGTCTATACATGCACAAAGTTACAATCTTGATTAAGAATTTTGATCAATAAGCTCAAAACTGCATATCGCGATTTCACATACTGTCGTATGTTTCATTTACACGTAATTTCAATAGGCGTATAATTAACGCTGTTCGTAAAACAAGCTGTTTACGCTTTTCACATACAGATCTATGTGCATCGTATCTGCCTCGTGCGTGAACATGACGTGTTTCACATAGAGATCTGAACTCATTGAAATATAACGGTGAAATTAGCGTCGTATGTGAAAATACGACTTTTTTTGCGTTTCACATACAGACTTATGACTTTGTAGCTTTATATCAGGAATACAATTGCACTTTCAAAACTCAGCAAGGTTAAAACTTAAACTTCAGAATGTTTTCTTCATAATGCAAAATTAAAAAGTAAATTGTAATGTTTAATTCCATAGTACAAACATGAAATCTCCCGGTAGAATTTCAATGGCGATTTTCTCGAAAACGGCATTTTGTCAGATAAGACAGTATGTGATGTGGGCGACGAATTGTGACACTAATAAGTCAAAAAATACATTTGGGAAAAATATACTGTGGCAATCTTAAAGTTACTAACTTCTTGATACATTTTTATTCCAGATCCTTTTATGCCCTGCTCTGATCTGTTTGGTTCCTGGTTCCTACGAGTTGGTGTCTGGCTCGTGTTTCTTCTAGCTCTCATTGGCAATGGAATTGTCATCTTAGTCATTGTGTTCAGTCGCACCAAAGTAGATGTATCAAGATTCCTAATATGCAACCTCGCTTGTGCTGATTTTGCCATGGGTATTTACCTAGGGTTTCTTGCTAGCGTGGATGCATCGACCCTCGGATTCTTCCGCAAGTATGGTGTGGACTGGCAGCTTAGTGAAGGATGTGGTGCAGCCAGCTTCTTAGCGGTGTTCTCTTCAGAATTGTCCATATACACGCTCTGTGTAATCACATTAGAAAGATTCTATGCCATCAAGCATGCGTTACATTTGGAAAAGAGACTCAAACTTAAGCATGCGATCATTACTATGTGCTTTGGCTGGGTGTTTTCTTTAGTAGTAGCATCGCTGCCTCTGTTTGGTGTTAATAGTTATTACAGATATGCTGTTTGCCTTCCGTTTGATATTTCAACTAAGGGAGCCTTGGCGTATGTCAGTGGACTCATGTTGCTGAACGGATTTGCATTTGTTGTAATAATGGCGTGCTATATCAGCATCTACTGTGCAATACAAGGCTCACACGCCTGGAATTGTAACGACTCGCGTGTTGCTCGTCGTATGTCGCTCTTGGTTTTTACAGACTTTGCCTGTTGGGCGCCCATTGCATTCTTCGGGCTCACATCAGCTTTTAAACTAGACCTGATAACATTACACGGGGCAAAGATCCTCACTGTGTTTGTTCTCCCTGTGAACTCCTGTGCAAATCCATTTCTCTACACTATTCTGACCAAACAATTCAAGAAAGATTGCCGGGTAATGCTGCAGTGGATTAACACCTACAGTTGCACAAGACGCAACTCGCGATCGGTTACATTGAGCCTTGCCCGTCAGGCATCGCTTCGTAGCACAATGCAACATCAAATATCACAAAATCGCTGCAGAACATCTGGCAGTGGGAGTCAAGAGGTCGGCGTCTTGGATCCTGAAAAACTTGCTCAAAAGAAAACTGATTTAGCACTTGTTAATGAAAAGGCCACTCCAGAACAGAGCTGTCTCATCCACGAAAAGCCTTTATCATTAAGTGGTCGTGTTCCACATCGTAATGGCCGGGTTGCTGCTCAAAATGGCCATTACATGGCTGACCCGCCCACTTGCCTTGGACGTGCTGATGCAGAAATTATTCGCCGAAGCTCTACGTCTCCTCTCCTTGAACAAACTGCAAACAAGGAGAAGAGTCAAGGTAGATATAGCGACAAAAGGAAAAGGCGGAAGCTTTCAATGCCACTCTGGGTGCAGAAGAGAACCTCAAGAAATCCTGACTTGGCAGAGGATTCAGTGCAGGTTAACCATGACCCACACAAGCAACGTCGCAGGTACTCCGCACAGGGAAATTTCTGCAGCAGGAGAAATGATACCAAAGACAGTGAGAAAAAAATATGCTCTGACCCTAAAAGCAATGCAGGTCGGAGTTCAAGGAATGAGAGCAGTTACATCTTAGATTTTTCCAAAGCAAATGCTGAAAATGAAAGATCTTCTGAGAAAAATGAAAGGAGGTCACCATGTAGTCCGAAACGTTTGTGGAGACAGCGATCTCCAATATTGAAAAGGGGAGGGGATGCATCCGAATTCCAAGGACTTCTCGATAGACGGGAATCTAATGATATCACTCTATCATCAGACAAAAACAAATTACAACAGTTTCACTTGAAGTCACCCATCAGGACCAACAGGAGGCAGCAAATCCAGTGCAAACACAAAACAGCTCAGTGCAAAGACCAGATAACTTAAAACTGAACTGGAAAAGTGCCGACACCCTTGATTCTGGTAACTTAACTGGGTCACCGTCCAATTCAGAAAGGCAAAATTTCCCAGTTTCCGAGGACAGTACGCCAATTACTGTTACACCAAATCAGGGCAGCAGACCTACGTCAGTAGGTTCTGATGGACCATATCCTAAGATACTGATCACAAGATTAGATTCTTTCTCCAACGTCCTTCCTGATAGCCCAACAGAAACACAGAGACGGCTTGACAAATCCCGGGAAAGTGTTGTATAGAATAGGACTTGGTTTCCAATATCTTAATTTATATTACAAATAACACCAAAAACAAATTTCTGTGTTGACATTGTTGATGGGGCCCCGAGTAAAAATAAAATCTGGTTTCCAGTAACCCTTTCATTCCTAATTTTTAGTGTCAAGAAAAAAGTTTATGCCCAATAGGGAAAAAATTACATCTTCCTTGTCAAATCAGACAAGACTTCACACATAAAAAAAAAAAAAAAATTGGCAAAAATAAAATTTCTTCTTCCTTCCGTCCCAAATTTTTCAGAGTATGTTACCAGAAACAAAATTTTATTTTTGTTAGACCTGATATAAAACAATATGGTGCATTCAAGTTGTGTTACTTCATCAGTGACAATCTCCTTCGTGAATATCCAATCCCCAATCACAAAAAGTCTTGCATATGAACTTGAAACAGACAACCAAATTTGGATGCATTGTGATTGATGCCACACACCATGCAATGAAGAGCCTACTAACTGAATAGAATGTATAGGGGGACTTCCTGCATTTTTCTAGTATTTAAGGGGCATTTTGTGATCCACAGCATTATCTTCAATTAAGTTGAGATTTTGGTATTATTTGTACCAAAAACCTTGGTATTGTGTGTCTGATCTGACAAGTAAATTTATTTACAGAAATTACAGCACAGTGGCCTATGGGATACTGTGATCCAGAATTTGCTCATAATGCAAATCAACTGACATTTTTGGTAACAAGCTTTTACCCAAGGATAGCTACTCTGTCCAGCTCGAAGTATGAAGTAGGGATGCGGGCGTATACATTGAACCAACTTTCAGCGCATACATAGGCAAATCACAAGTGCAAAGCACAAGCGCACTGCAACTGAAGATGGTGAACGTATACGCATGCATTGTCACTTCGTACTTCAGATGAGATAAAGTATAGGGAACCCTAAATAAAACGGATTTTGAAGAAATGCACCTTTAACCCAAAGGCTTATCAGTCGATAGGTTCATCATTGAAAGGCTTAACAGAAAGGAATCCCATTTTCTTGCTCTTATATCCTCCTCTATTATTATGTTTTTAGAAAGTAAACATTTGTCTTTAAGGTACATTAAAGGCACTATCAGTGATTTTTGCATGTCTGTAACAAGTACAGGTATCCTAACATACCATGCAAATAATAAGACCAAAAGCAACCACATAAGGACAAAATCAGATAATTCAGTCACTAATGTCAGTACGGACACTAACCATACAACATGTAATTGAATGGCGATTCATATCTTTGAACACTGCCGTTTTTTTCCTTATTTGTCAGTTGGAAAAAGTAACTTATGAGAATTCTTCAGACTTATCCTTCACTTTTAAGCTATTCCTGCAAATATCAAATATTTTGATTCTTTCGGATGGATCACTGATAGTGTCTTTAAGTCATGGTAAGAAAGAGACAATGGTGGCTGAGAAATCCTAAATTTTGACATACCAAGTAGTTTTTTCTTGTTGAGTAGTAAAGGAAAAGACTTATAAATCCTGCATATATGCTTGATTTAATCAAATACTGGGCTTGAGGAACAATCACATTGAAGATGAACTTGTTACCAAATATATAAGGTCTGTAAACATAATGTGCTTTTGCTTTTGTACTTTATACATCAATTTGTAAGAGCAGTAGAGTTGCAGGTCATGTTTTAACAAAATGTATTTATGGGTATATGAATGTAAAATAAACAAGTGCATATAGATTGTAAATAAGTTTTTAAGTTAATAAAAAGAACTATTTTTCTAAAATTATGTTTATAGTAAACATGCATAACAATTGATAGACCATGTTTTGTATGAGCATTGTGAAGCTATTGTAATACTTTCCGTTAATTGTTTTAACTCCTAAATTAGAAGCTTTGTTACATTACCACCAATTTAATCCCCAATGTGTGTGTGTGTGTTCTAGTACATGATGCGTGACCCACTTATCTACTGCAGGTTATATTTGTGATACATCTTGTGTGTCTTCTGTCTCTGAATGTTGTGTGTGCTGTATACCCTGACTGCTTCCAGCTTTGAGGTATGTTTATCGGACACAGCTGGTAGCCTAGTGGATAGGCATCCGACTAGTAAGGTTTTGGGTTCGATTCCCAAGCTAGAAAAATTGTTGTATAAAAGTGATTTGTCACACATTGGGTTGGGTAAAAATAATTTCTCTTGATTGCCATGTGCGCTTACAGTGGCAGCACCAGGGGGGGGGGGGGGCCTGGCAGAAGAAACATTATGAAATTTGCGAATCCAAAATCAGAAAATTTTGGCAAAAAAACAGCAATTTTGCACCAAAATCGGTTAAAATTTTGGATGTTTTGACCCCCAGAAATTCATCCCCCCAAATTTCACTTTGCCCTCTGTTTTCCCCCAGAAAAAGAAGTCTGGTGCTGCCACTGGGTGCTTATAATATCAGTTGTTATTAAAGGTGCAACGAGAGATTTCAATTTGTCCATATTTTCTGTGATATGTAGTGATTTCATATAGATGAGACACACAATAAATCCCCTACTGCTTATTTGGCTACAGAAATAACTTGAAATGAAAAACAACAGTGATTTGTATAAGCATATATTTCAATAGAAAACAGGTTGAATTTTCTATTTGCTCCTATAGGAAATTAGAAATTTCACAATTTTGGTACCAAATAAACAGTTCTCAGCTTAATCCTTCAGATGGTGATATTTTTGATAGAAAGTTTTACACCAGTAGAGAAATCAGAATGTTCATATTTTTAAGGACACCTGTTATTTGAAATCTCTAGTTGCACCTTTAATAGACCACAATGCCAGGTTGACATCCACAGGCATAATTACATTATACCCTTCCTACCTACTTACACCATGTGCTTTATTCTATTCACGAAATTGGATTAAAGATGACCTTAAATTATAAAAGCTGTTTAAGAATGAGAATAAAGGTATGACTTTTGGGAACTGGTACTCTTTATGCCAAATTGAAACCAAGGCGATACCATTATTTTAAGTGGAAAAAATAATGGTGTCGCCGGTTTCAATTCGTTGTAAAGAGAGTACTGGTTCCCAAGGCGATACCATTATTTTAAGTGGAAGAATGAGGCCGGAGGCCAAGTTCTTCCACGCAAAAATAATGGTGTCGCCGGTTTCAATTTGTTGTAAAGAGAGTACCGGTTCCCAAAATCATACCTTTATTGGCCATGGGATTAAAGGAAAAATTGTTCATTTTGATTACATACTTTGCAGAAGTAAACCATTTTCCACTGTAAGTAATAATAAATTTTATAATTACCATTTATTGGTTATGGCAATTGTAAAGGTTGCACATTTTCATGAAAGTGAATAAAATGCCATCTCAATTTCTTTTCTGAATATCAGTGATCAAGGGACATACACTATGCTACATTGACTCAAGCAAATAATGGCATTATTGACAAGTAAATCCACCTGGTATTCAACGGACAAAGGACTTCAGATTCCCCTTTGTTTAGTTGGAACTGCAGAGCCTTTGTTACTGTCCATGCAATTGGATAGATGTCAGATGTTATAGACTGGTAATCCCCGCCCAGTTTTGGGTAGACGTTTCACATAGAAGTCTCAAGTACGCAAATGAAGCATTGCCTTTGATTCCTTCATGCACTGTATGATGTTGTGCAGTAGCGCAGGACGGAATCAATGGCAACTCTTTTGTATACTTGGGATGTGTATCCAGTTTGGGTTGAGCTGGCCTCGTTCGCAAACAAAATAAACTTTGACGTTCTACTGTGAGTTCAATAATTTTGACTGTATATTTCATCATTTATTGAAAAAAGAAACTAATGTGAACAAAACTAACGGTGGATATGTTGCTTGGTAAGCTGTGACCTAACATTTTTGTGCAGAACCAAGATCCATAACTTATTGCGATACCTCATTTCTATTCAATTTACCACTAGGTATTTAGAAAAATACAAAAGAAGGGGGGTCTAGCGACCTATGCTAACAACACGGTAAATTCAAAAGAAATGGGGTTACTGTAAGTTAAGTTTTGTTTCTGCACAAAGATGTTAGGTCACAGTCTGCCAAACAACTTTCTTTCATGATTTTTTGTTCATCTTTGTTTCCTTTTCGGAAAAATGATGAAATATATGGTCAAAGTTTATTGAACGCACAGTAGAAGCCCAAGATTTATTTATTCGTGAAAGAGGACGAGTATCTTGTGCTTTGCGTCATGGAAGAAAATAGCTCAATCTTAATCTGGTGATGAGCACCTGAAATCTTTTTTATCTGGAAGTACAGAGCCATTGTTATTTCCAATACAGTTGAAAAGTAATTTGTAGTGCTTTATCCTCTGCATACAGAGCGGATTTACTGGATATCAACAGTGCTATTTTGCTCGAGTCAATGCTGCATGATGTATATCTACTGGTCACTGATATTTAGGAAAAGAAATTGTGATAACATTTTATTCATTTTCAATCAAATGTGCAACTTTTGAACTTGACATAACCCAGAGTATTGAAAGGTATAATTAGACAATATTAAATGCGCAGGAATCAGTTACTTTGCCGATATGCGTAACCAATGTCCTTATGCAAGCATCTTTCTCTCTTTGATCCCATGGAGTATTATTCTCTAATTACAAATATGCAATATACTGTGGAAAAGTTTTGAAACTTTTTGGGATTCCTGACATTTGCTATATCAAGATTGTTTTTATTAATTATTCCAGCAATATATAGAGAATAAAAATATATTCCTATTTATTTAGATACAATAAAATATTTTTCCCATTTTACATCTTGAAAAAATATTTTGGAATCATTTTTCCCCAAGTCCAAAAAGACAATTTTCCTGAAATATTGATGGGGTCAAAGGACATGAGCCCTAAAAATTTGAAGTTACAATGGTGATTCTGCTTATCATGCCTATATAAGTTGCAAATTTGAAGAGTTCAGTATTTAAAATAAATATAAAATACAATAAAAATTGACACAATGCAAATGTGTTGGTAAAAGCCCAAACACAGAAATGCTCTCATATCCAAAAGAAAGATACAAAGAGAACAAAAAGTAAAATTGGATTTACGGGGCCAAAAAGACAAGGCAATTGTCTGCAAAGCAATTAACACCATCTTTACAAAGAAAAACAATTACAATGTCCATATCAAATGGAAATGAACAAGAACACATTAAAATCAACAATTAGGCAAATGTAAACGTATTATGACCTGCTTTAAAACTTGAAAGATTACAGTCAATATGTAAATCATGTGGCATTTTATTCAAAACACCTTGCAGATTGATGCAAATTTGTGCCTAGTACACTCCAATTTGCTATGCTGAATTGGAGAACAAAAAAGTCAAGATGTAAAAGTCCTTGAATCTTGAAATCACTAATACTTGATGTTACAGAATGAAAGAGCTAAAAAAAGTTTACACAATTGTCATTCAGTAGACATAAATAGTTTAATCTCATTGACAGCCATGTATAGTAGGATTTTTTATTCCTGTCAGTTCATTAAAAGTTTTTGGGCGTGTCCATTCCTACTGAGAGGTTGTATACTTTACCCAATCAATACAATAGAAATTTGATGTCACGATACCAGATCAGATTAAGGCCATAATTAAAAAAATTTCCATTTTCTCAGCAACAAAATAATGCAAGGCAAATGCACTAATAAATTTCGAACACCAAACTTGAACAAACTCACTATTTACCATAAGGAAATGATACGAGTAAGTAATTATTACTCACAAACCTTCTTTTATGTCACTAAGGAATAATATTCTTAACCCATATCAGATCAATAAATCAAGTTCATTGATTGATTGATCTGATACGTTTACATTTATTCGTATTTATAAGTGCCAAGAGTTTTTGGTCACTCATAACAAACTCTAATATTTACATGGCCTAATCCTACTCATCGTTAAGAGGTTCATAGCACTTTATCCGTTCTTTGATTGACTCCTAACAAAGGAATCGATAGCGTGTCTCAGACTGTACGACAATCTATTCAATAGCATCTGGTATGAAGTCTTTACATATTCGATACCAAAAAGGTCCATGTAAAATGGGTTAAAGCGTCTTATTCTGTTGAGCAAAGTTGAGCATATCAGCATTTTAGTTTTGATCTCAACACATCCCCCTCCAAATGAAATCGTACCAGCGACAATATGCGTTTACTGACAGGAATAAAAAATCAGATTATAATATATTTCTGTATTGCATGCTAGGCTTCAAAAAAGGTACAATTTTCTTATTGGTACAATGGGATGCAAATAGTTCAAGGTCGTTTTCGGGTAATATTTACACAAGGCGGTTCTCGAACCACAAGTCTCGCCTGCTTTCGCGTATAGCTGTAAGACAAAGAGCAGCACACCAGATTGCAACTGTACAAGTACAGAGTGTTCCCAAAGAAGTTGTGCAAGCAGAAAAAAAAAAAAAAAAAAAAATAATATTTACATGGCCTAATCCTACTCATCGTTAAGAGGTTCGCCCGTCCTCGATGTTCATAGCACTTTATCCGTTCTTTGATTGACTCCTAACAAAGGAATCAATAGCGTGTCTTAGACTGTATGACAATCTATTCAATAGCATCTGGTATGAAGTCTTTACATATTCGATACCAAAAAGGTCCATGTAAAATGGGTTAAAGCATCTTATTCTGTTGAACAAAGTTGAGCATATCAGCTGTTAATACGGCTTTTTAGTTTTGATCTCAATACATCCCTCTCCAAATGAATTTGTACCAGCGACAATATGCATTTACTGACAGGAATAACAAATCAGACTATAATAAATTTCTGTATTGCATGCTAGGCTTCAAAAAAGGTACAATTTTCTTATTGGTACAATGGGATGCAAATAGTTCAAGGTCGTTTGGGGGTAATATTTACAAAATGGTCCAATTTTTGTTAAATTGTTCAGGGCATCACAATCAATAAGAAAAATACAGAGTCTGTGTTAGAAAGTTCAATATGTGACTTTCTGACCTTTGCCTTGTACACTCCATAGACCACTGACCTCTATACATGTCAATACCAAATTCTGTTTAAAAATCTTATGTTGCAATTATTTTAGTGTTAAGGGGCTTATTTTCATAAAATCACCCATCTTTATTGATGGAGGATAACTACTAATATTAATACTTATGCAAGGGTGTACATAAAACAAATTGGTCAAAATGAATGAACTTACCTCAAATGGGGTGATAAGCATGCACAACTCCAAATTTTACAAAATGCAGCACTATTTTTTTTATTGAAACCCAGATTATTGTTCTGTTAGAAGTAGCTCAATCCTTATCCTTTATTTAGACCTAACTGGGAATAAAAGTCAAAATTCAATCTTTAAGAGGGAAAGGGCCAAAATTGTATTTTCAGTGCATTTTTGCTATTACAAAATTGTTTTAAAGATATGTCAAAATAAGTGCTGGAATTTGTTAAATTGCCTATTTAGGCAAGTCAATTAGCAGCCAAATTTTATATTTTTACTGTCCCTTTTTTTCTGACAACTACAACAAAACCCCCACTAAATTGCAAATATGGACTGTCTTCTGAGGTGAAATTCCCCTTTTTGCCTGGCACTTAAAATGGTATGAGCATTGCAGATGGGAATGAGGTTGAGATCAGTGGCGTGCCGACCGGGGGGGCAGGGGGGGCAAGTTGCCCCCTCTGGCTCGAAAAAGCAGGACGATATGGGCCAAAATGTGCATTTTTATCCCTCTTTTTCGGGGAATTTCAACCAATTTCAGGCCAAGTTTGGGCAAAATTAAAAGTAAATTCGACAATTTTCTCGTGCTACGCGCACATTTTGTCAAATTCAGACCTAATTGAAGGAAATCACCGGGACGATTTACAAATTTTGCCCCCTCTGGGTCGACTGCCTCGGTATGCCACTGGTTGAGATATGAATATGTATTCCAATGTAAGTGGTGCTATTTGACAGGTTGTGTTTATAGATTGAGAGATTTCTTTGTACTGTACGAGACTTGTGACATAAATGCATGTTATGTACAAGTATAGAGCGAGTGTCCACTGTTTAGTGTAATTTTCTACAAATGTGCAATGTAGATTGGAAATATTGAAGAAGTGATAGAAGTTGTACCTTAACTAAAAGGAAAACAATAAAAGGTAAACATTTGAAATTTGCCTTGTGTGATTTATTTCTCTATAATTTCATTAATTTATTTGTTTGTTGTTCTTTACATACCTGGGAAGACCAAATTATCCCCATAGAACACCACCACAATCATATAAAAACAAAAAAACATAAGATTAAAGGCACTATCAGTGATTTGCTATATCAAAAATAAAAAAAATAGTAGAGGTACCTTAACATACTCTGCAAATGATAAGACCAGAAGCAAAGTAATAAGGACATAATCCGATATTTTAGTCATTACTGTCCGAACGGACACTTACTACAACACGTAATTGAATGGAGATTCTTTGAACACTGCCGTTTTCTTCCTTTTCTGGCAATTCTTCAGTTGAAAAAAGTAACTTAATAGAATTTATACAGACTTTTAAGCCATTTCTGCAAATTTCAAATGTTTTGACTCTTTTGGGTGAATCACTTAGTGTCTTTAAGGAATTGACAACTTAATAACCACCCATCCCTGCATCAACTTGAAGCAGCCCCGGCCCCACATGCACATCCTCAACCAGGCCCCTTGAATCCAC